>VCRD01003999.1:10943-51808 GCA_006783055.1 Trinorchestia longiramus
ATATATATATATATATATATATATAAAGAGAGAGAGAGAGAAAGAAAGAGTAAAAGAGAAAATGGCAGAACAGTTGGATAAAAAACTGGATATTAATTAATAAAATTTTGGATGATCTACGCGGGCAGAATTCCTCATGAGTGAAAAAAGTAATAGTCAGCGTTCAGAAAATAATCGAATATTCCAGACTAACTTCAGATGACATTTGCTGCAACTGATTACCTTCTAATGCTACGGAGCTTCAGCATAAATTCAGGACATGCAGGGCAAAATGGTATTTTTAAAAGGAGTAATTGTCTTTTGCACTTTAGTTGCCGTTCACGTTAAAGAAAATGAGATTTAAATCGATGTAGCTTCAGCTGCATCATATTTTCAGTTTGAGAAAAATTGTTTTCGCGCTTGATTATGTGAGTCTGAATACGATGTCCTGGTAACTTTTAGATCTAAAATTATACACAAATAGTTACAATTTTATAAATATTTATACACAAACTGTTAAATTTTGCATTGTGGGTAATAAAATAAATAAAAAATTCAGAACAAATCAAAAAATAAACAATAAACTTGAGAATTCTTCAAAAAATGGAACGTCTTTTTCTATAATTTCCTAGTTCACGAACATCCGTAGGTTTCGACACTCATACAAAGAATTTTTGTATGAAATACATATAATTCTCATAAATATTAAGTTTAAGAAGCCTAATCAGTTTGTGATCTCTAGTAAACTTCCAATTAACGACACAAATATCAATTATTATTTATTTTCTTGCTGTGTGTAGAAATTTGTTATCGGTGACAAGGGCTTACTGAGCTCTCACACGACGCCCAGCACGACTACAGTAAAGTCAAAGCGCAAAATAACCTCAACTTTAAAACTGGTCGTCCGACTTGAATATGCAAGACATAGTTCCTTCTGACTGTACTGTACTCCGTAGATAGTTGCAGGTTGCGTGCAGCATTGCGTACGTGTTCACTGTGGTCGAGTGGCGTGAGGCTCCCTCGTACAGTGGAAGAGTCCCGGGTTCGAGTCCATTCGCCGCAGTTGATTTCTGACTTGCGTAGATCGACTGTAGGTGGCAATCCTGCTTGCGACGGGAGGACCCTCATCAAGCTCATGTAGCGCTCCTACGAGCCTCTACCTCAAGTCGCACTACAGAGTAAAAGAACAGTTCAATCATCGCTAGATTTGAGATGTTAACGTTATGAAATAGTGTGATACATTCGAAATCACCAGCTTGGTCGACTGGTGAGCGAATCTGCTTGCGAGCGGAAAGACCCAGGTTCGAATCCCGCTGCCGACATGGTTGACGCGGCTAGAAATACGGCATGGGACTTGGGTAAAACAACCGAATAATTATCGAGGTAATTCCCCGACCCAAGAATGGGCCAGAAGGTTNCCAGAGTGAAGTGGTTTATTCATTACTGAATGTTATGCACTGTGTGTCTCTCAATACACTCGTAGTGAATTCCTCACTGAATGTTACATGTTTTACCCATCCAATGTTACTTGTGGGTGCACTTTACTACATGTTGTACCCAGCCAATGTGGATGCACCTTGCAACATGAATTAGGTATGTGCACTTCAAGCTGCCAACATTAAGACAAGGTTCATCATTAGGAAAAGAGGTCACAAATAGACCGTAGCTCAGTCTGACTACGTTCATGAACAAGCGGTGGTGTATCTTAATTGATGTATATTCTATGGAAATTGACGTTGATCCTAAGATAAAGTTAAATTAAGGTGGATGAATTACAAGAGAGCTAGCTTCTCAGTTGCAAACGAAACTTATACATTAAGATATTTTCGACTATGAAACGGTTTCCAAACCTATTTAACTTTTTTATGCTCGAATGCATAAAAATGTACTAGCTTCTGTACATTTGGAACATTGAATACTTTCCCATTATTCATTATTGCTTCACTTTGTTCAGGCTTTCCCAAGTACTTCTCAGTCTTCATACCAATTTTCCCCTAGCCTAACCACTGCAGTTTATATTATCTCCCATTTTTATCTCCGCTCATCATTTAATTCTGGTACTCTTTTTTTGCGTTCCTTTATATGCTGTACGCCCCACATTCCTCTCACTGCCCACTCTACCTACTCACTGCTCATAAGTTCATGTCTTTCACTACCCACTCTACCTCCTCATTGCACATAAAGTTCACGTCTTTCACCGCCCACTCTATCTCCTCACTGCTCATGAGTTCTTTCTCTGCACTTAAGATTCAGTTCAAATCAGTCTTTCTTCGCTTCATATGTATACTACACATCATTCAATCTTAGCTCTGACCTTTCAACCGTAGCATACCTCATCCCTGTACACCCACATCCTTCCATTCCCCACTTTGACCCTTCCATATACACTACACATCAGCCCATTCCCCGCACAGCCCACTCCAGCCCACTCGTCCAAACGAGCCTTCCGGCATTTCTGCGCAGCTTCTTGTACCTGAACGTCAAAGAGAAAATTTTAGCTCGAAGAAATTTAGTCGGGCCGATATTTTAGCGGCGCTGCCCGCGGAATTCAGCGAAGTTACGACCAATTTTCCTCTGACATTTACTTACCATTCAAGATGCGTCCAAATAGAAGTGAAAGTATTGCTTAGCTCGAAATAAGCGCCACGAATTACGAACCATCGGAAATGGTTAAATAAGGAGGCCTAAAGAAGAAATTGAACGCCCACCCCGGGCGACCGTGTCCAAATTAGAAGGTCTTCCAGAATTATTTACTTTCGTCCACAGAATCTTCCGGAAAATGGGAAAGTTGAAGTACGTCATGCTTACTTTTTCTTGGCTTTTTGCGGTCTGTAATGAGCATTGCAGCACAAGTTTTAAAATCATACTACATTGGCTTCATCATTGATATGAAAGATTGTAAGGAACATTGAAATATATCCGTACATTTGTTCGATTAATACATTTAGAAAAGAAATATCCTACATCTTGGTATTTATTAGTTTTGGCCTGTCATCTAACTAGGTTAAACACAGAATATTCTACCGTAATCTAATGTCCTAGGAGTATATTCATAAGCGTGTTGAACAAAGTCCGTTCGCTTGATTTTCTGAAAAACAATTAAATGATTGAAAGCGCTATTATTTTATAATGTTTGGGAAAGAAACGCAAAAGAACTAAGTGTACATATGCAACTATAAACTGGTCGTCAGTTTTGACAATTCATGGAAACCCAATCTTTTTAACTCAGAACTTTCAAGCATCAGTAAGATCATAGGCGAGCTGATCAATAACACAAAATTTCGGTAATTTTGACTCGATTGTTGGATCTACGAACAAAATTCTGCCCGTTGTTTAAAAAACAGATTCCGGAACAAACTTTCAGCTCCCATCTCTCTTTCTCTCTCTACGGCTGTCTTCAGCCCCTCAGCATTATACGCGACAACGCAATGAGAATGTCACAATAATAAGCAATTCAATGATAAATTAACTAAGTTAACGTTCAGCAACGCAAGCAACACAGGCAGGCCTGAGAGACACCACGGCTACACGTGTATGGAGATGTGAGATCTTGTTCAAGTCTCAGAGAACTCGCAAGAGCTGTGTGGTGTCTCAGGTGCTGCAAAAATACGACCATTGCAGTCGTAAGTTTGGCCTTTAAAGCAAAGACGGCTGCAAAGGCGAGCCCAATTTCTTGTTTTCTGGAAGCGCCCAGCGACTATTGGAGTCCTAAAAGCTAGGCTTTTTCTGGCGCTGCCGGAGCCGGAGCCTCGAGTCTGGTGGGGTTATAAACATCGCTGCCTCTAGGAAAATACGCCCGAAATACCTACAAATGCTTCGAAAATACTCCAATAATTTGGATGCGTGCCAGGAAGTGCGTTATGGCTTCATTGATCCTTCCCTGAAATGTGCGTGAGTGAGCCCTGGTCTGCTGAAGTGTGTTGGGGCCAGTGAAATGGTGAGTGAAGTGTGTTGGGGCCAGTGAAATGGTGAGTGAAGTGTGTTGGGGCCAGTGAAATGGTGAGTGAAGTGTGTTGGGGCCAGTGAAATGGTGAGGGAAGTGTGTTGGGGCCAGTGAAATGGTGAGTGAAGTGTGTTGGGGCCAGTGTAATGGTGAGTAAAGTGTGTTGAAGCCAGTGAAATGGTGAGTGAAGGTCATTCTTCTATCAAATCACTTTCTAGTATTATTGACGCATTTAATGTTAATTCTTCTTTTAGTTTGTTAGTGAATATGAATTTTCCATAGCACCATTGTTGGGGAAAATTATCTATTCCTACACCTGTATTTCAATACAAATTCTTACTCATGTTTTTAATATGTATATATATTTGGTGAGGTATTGAATTGTATTCCTGTTCAGGTACTGTATATTAATTCCTGATCTGATGATGAATATTCATTCCCTGGCCATCATTCATGTTCTATTCCTCATCGTACATTCATTATCTTCTCCTGGTTATAAATGGAATACGAATGGCACTAGAGAATTAGAATTACCTACAAGATACCCAAAGAACTGTTAACAAACACGGCCAGAGAACCATCAGTTATAGGATTGGAAGGCACTTCAAGTACAATATTGGCACTGATTGAAAACCACAGCCACAAACAGCGACCGCGCAACGCGAAGCGAGCTAAGTGGATCGTACTTGCGGTCAGTTCAGTCAGAAGTCCTGAAATGCTATTGATTGCAATTCATCTTAGCCAGAGCCATCCATCACGCAGCCGAAACCATGATCGTTTGCTTAAGGTATCCGTAAATTTACTCCAGTAAACCTCCCAGCCTTTCATTTCCCTCAGTCGCTCCAATGTCAAGTATCAGTGAAAGCCAATATCGCTGAAGACTGAAGAGCTTGGTGATAAAAATGGTCGTTAAAATGAAATTTAACTGAAGAATAGAATGAAAAAGATCTACTGCAGGTATTTTCTCCGTTAGCTTATTGTTTAGTAAACTGAATTCAGTTTCATTTTGATTGCATCTATTTATTTCCTGTATATATCATCCTAACGTTAATAGTCTCTTAACATATGTTTAATGCTTTCAATATTCTATAGACCTGAAAGATATACTAAATATTACTGTTTCACTAAAGCTTTGCTTGAAACAAATGTGGTTCAGACCAGGTTACAGGTTTCATCATAAACACAGCTTATGAAGCCTTACCATTGTCAATTCGGAAAGACTTGAATGAAGAAGCCAGAGAAATAAAATACGCGGTCGTTCTGTAAAGCAGTGCCCAGAACGCGATCCTTGACGGTGTTCTCCGTAGAGTTTTTGGTGGTGGCCAGCACCCGCGCTCTCTCACGTCGTCTTCTGGAAGCGATGGGATCCAGCAAAATGTATTTGGTTTTCGCTGGGTTCTTGGTCCGCCATTTGCATATATCGATTCCCTGTTAGGCCGGAAGCGAGAGAGGGAAAGCGAGGGGGAGGTTAGGAGGTGAGAGGGAATTTGAGGGAAGAGGATCTGAGGGAAAGGTGAAGGAGTAAAAGATAAGGAGACAGATTATCATGATTTTCAAACCAACGAGCACGGAAAATATATCCATGTTTCCAGATCAATACTGGAATGTGAGAAGAAATTAACATTTTGAAAGTAATTAAGATGCCAATAAGTTTGAAATTAAAAAAATAAATGAACTATTCAAGGGAAAAAATAGACTTCCAAAGGCATTAGGGCATGGAGTTTTATTCATTACTGATTTGTAAGTAATAATAAAATCGAGAAAGGCTGATTTGTTGCCAAGTAGTGAAAATTTTGAAAAAATTATAAAAATTAATAATTTGAAGAATACAGGAGATAATCATAAATCAAAAATTTATTTAAACTATTAATAATCAACTATGGTACTGTAATTAATTTATGGTAGAATTTTCAACCAACCGTAATTAGAACCACATAATTACAGTTGAGTCGTATTCAGATTGTCGAAAAAACCTCAAAATTCTGCTCAAAATTATCTTCTGTTGGCAAAGAAAATCGAGTGTTAAAACATATTACGAATTTGAAGGGTAGAGTAGAAGTATTTTTTCTCATTAAAAAAAGTTTAGACGTGCGAGTGTTTTGCGTGAATGCTAGAGAAATAATTTTACACAAATGACACGAGTGAAAAGGATGTAAACGACATCCTTTTACGTACAACATCCTTTTTTCTATACGTCAATGATGGCATAACAAAGATGAAGTATGAAATTTATATCCTTGACGTTATTCAGGAATTGACTTCAGTGATGGATGATGCAGCTGGTGTGAGTGATGAAGTGTTTGAGACAATGATATTTTTGAAGTGTTAAGAAGTAGAAGATGACATGAGTGAATTTCAATGCAAGAAAGAAGATATACCAAAGGGGCATAGAAATACATACATAGGTGAAGGCAGAGAAGATGATGGAGACGAAGAATGGATAAGGATAAAAAGCGTGAATTATCATTGGGGCAGAAAATTTTATACAGGAAGGGGATGCAGAACTAGAAGTGAGGACTGAAAGGGATATGGATGATGGTGTTGATGTCAGGGGTGGAAAGGAAAGGAATGAATGTAAGGATGTGTGGGTGGGGTGTGGATGAGGGTAGAGATGTGAGGGGAACTAAATTAAGATATGGATGTGAGGGCAGAAAAGGTGTAGACGTCAGGGGAAAGAGAAGTAGATGAGGGTATAGGTATGAGAGGGAAAAGGTATAACTTGCAGTATAGATGTAAGGGATAAGATCAAGGGATAGATTGAGAGTATTCAGATTGAGGAAGCATGAGGTACGGAGGTGAATGCACAGTGACTACGTCAAAAAGCTGCATTGTTGAAGATATAGGTATTGATTTTAGAAATGGGTTTGAATGAAGATAAATGCTTTGAGTGTGAGCAAAGACATGAGTAAAATGAAAGAATTAAAAAATAAAGGGAAGGCAATAATGGGAATGGAAAAGCTAAATGAGGAAGAAATATAAGTCAGAGTAGAACATGCGAATAATAAAATTGCATTCAAAAAATTTGCACGTTGTTCAAATAAATCAAAATTACTGAGAAAAATGAGTGAGGATAGTAAAATGAAGGAAAGAAAACTATCAAATAATGGGGAAAGAATGAGGCTATGAGAGTCGTTATTGAACTGAACTACGAGTTACGTAATAAGGGCACACATATACTTCAGGGAGGTAAACTGAGAGATGGAATAGTTGTGTAAAAGAGGAATACAAATAAGAAAAGAAAGATGACTGAGGACAGAAACACAGAAAGCAACTCACGGATTTCAGAGTTACAGTACACCGCCACCATTGAGTTCTGTGAGGCTGCTCAGTAGCTCAAGAGAAAAGTGTGAGTTTACTTCATAAATAAATCTGGAAAATTTACCTCTGTTGGGTAGGGCCGATTGAACTCGGCTGAATTGAAAGGATTCGATATGTTTTCTACTTTTAAAATTTTTTAACAACTACACGCCGCTGGTAAAAGTTAGTTGAATGTCGAAAACTTAAGTCCGTGGATTTATTTACAAAACTAAGCCTCGTATGCTTCTTTCGGGTTCCCAACTGCTGCAAAGTCCCTGTTTCTAATTTTTTCCTTGCTATGAGACTAATAATATCAATAATATCTATTCAAACCTTAATTCTTACTGATTTTATTCTCAATGAGACGGGTATGACTATAATACATAAGAAAATATTAATATATTTTTAAATATGTTCGAAAACAATTGAATACTTGTAAATACTTTGCATAGTATTACATTGTTTTTTTAATATTTGTAAACATTTTAAAGAATTTTTAAAATTAAATATAGAGTATATGTAAGACAATAATTCGCAGATGAACAAGTAGAATGAATTTGAATAACAATCACATTTATTTTTCTGGTCTGAGGACAAAATCAACTCTGTGAATTGCACACTCCAAGACTGGTGTGGCACATGTTTCAGATCCAGGAGACTAAAGTCAGAATTTTGAACCTTGAAAACAATGGAATGATTCCTTCAACTGCCTTGTATTAAAAATTAGCCCGTTTCCATATTTCAGTTAAATAGCACATTTATCTTTATAGGTACTTTTTAGCGTACAATAACTACTTTCACTAAACATGCTCGTCGCTAATGATGAAATCAGACCTTCATGTCACAACATTTATCTAAATCTTCATTCTTACATTCTTTCTTAAGAAAAGTGTTTCGGGCTAAAGTTCATTCATGTTGGAAAGTTAAAAAAAATTTGCTTCAAAATAAATTAACATACTACAGAAAAGGACATAGCTTTCATGGTACAGAGCAAATAATAATTATTGGAGAGCTTTAAATATTAAGTTAGTTTGTATCTCCAATAACAAGCAGCCAGCAATCAAAACTCGCGAAAATTTAAGTTTTGGGTCGCCGACAAGTCTGTCGTTCCGCTTCGCGTACGGCAGACATTTTTCAGAGCGCTCAAGTGCTTCATTTCTGTGAATTTGAATCTCCAAGCCATTCTGTGCTTTCAGCCTCAATCAGGACCCTCGTACTGCCTCCCTGTCCCTCCTCTCTTTAAACTGCAACCCCCAAAACATCCCCAAAATCCTCGATTTTCCCCAGAGCCCCACGAGGCAAGCTCTAATGAAGCAGAGAGGGACTCTGACGGAGCCAAACAAAATAAAACCAATGCCATGATACAAACAGGCTGCCCCCCGTCCCAAAAACCGACGACTCCCACCGCTAAACCAGCCGCCTCCCTCCTCTAAACCAACCGCCTCTCTTCTCTAAGACAACCACCTCCCTTCTCTAAACCAGCCGCGTCTCGTCTCTAAGACAGCGCCTCCCTTCTTTAAACTTGCCTCCCTCCTTCCAAAATTTTGTTTTCATCCTGGAAACCGGACTCCAGCCTTTTTAAAACCGTCCTCCCTCCTTTCCAAAACTGGACTCTCTCTTTTTAAAATCGGGTTCCCTTCTTTTCAAACTGGCCTCCAACTCTTTCAAAACCATCCTCCCTCCTTTCAAAAACTGGACTCCCTCCTTTTTAAAACTGTCCTCCCTCCTTTCCAAAACCGGACTACCTCTTTTTAAAATTGAGTTATCTTCTTTTCAAAACAGCCTCCGTCCCATTTCAAAACTGGCCTCCATCCCATTTCAAAACTAGCCTCTATCGTTCTCATATGACAAATATTCATTGTTTTGAATTATTTCAAAGAGCCCTTTACAAAACTGCCGTAGCGTTAAAGTCGACTATGATTTTGAAATATCAATGACACTATTCGAATAGATACTATATATCGTTTCTCAACCAGGGGCCCGTGGCCTCAAAGAGAGCCACAGGACTTGGACAGAAGGGCCACAAGCGGATGCCGGTAAACTGCGAATACTTGACTTATTGAAGGGCAGGAAGTCGCGAGTGTTAAGTGACTCGGTGAGGGTGAAGATGGGTCATGAGCTATCAAAAAATGAGAAATGCTGCTATAAATTGACATACACCTTCAGAAAATTCATACAAAGTAAATGGTTTTATTGAATACGGCTTGCACTCAAGTATATTGATACTTAATTGTTCAGCTGAGACAAGGAGCATCTGAGGAACCTGTTGAGTGTCTTGATATGCATCCCTTGTGAATGTAAAGCACTAGATCGGGTGTTCAGAAGTCTATTAGCTCGTTTGCAGCTCGAAACAACTAAGTGTTTGTCTTTACTGATGTAAGGGTATTGTGAGTACAACTGCAGATGTGCGAGTATTGTGAGTACAACTGCAGATGTGCGAGTATTGTGAGTACAACTGCAGATGTGCGAGTATTGTGAGTACAACTGCAGATGTGCGAGTATTGTGAGTACAACTGCAGATGTGCGAGTATTGTGAGTACAACTGCAGATGTGCGAGTATTATGAGTACAACTGCAGATGTGCGAGTATTATGAGTACAACTGCAGCTTTATGACAGAGAAGTTGAGACTGAGGGTGGGTGTACAAATTAATACAGTAGCATGTCACACAAAAAACATGAAAAAAATTCGACCAGGTTTATATATTCTAAATATTTTGTACTCATTAAACCTTACCTTATTTATTTCATTATATTTTCATTTTGCTACCTTATTTCTCTGTTATTGTTGTTGCTAGACAAGTGAATAAATGTTAAATAGAGATTTGTTTCTATTACATATATGATAATAAAATAGATATAACAAAAATCTGTTCTGTTCCTGATTTACGTTGTTATGAGAATGAACATAAAAAGAAAGCAATCTTGATTTTTTCCTCTGGTTGGAGTCTTGTCTTCCTCTCATCTTACTTCACATTTCCAGACCCTTTCGACTATGGAACGAAAGCCAGTCAATTGCCAGTAAAAAGCTTTCAAATATACTATAATAAAACTCAGATGACCAAGGTTTAAAATTAAATGACCATTTTCATTCCATGGCCACTAAACAATATCCAGCTTAGAAGAAGCAGTACCTTACTTGCATCAGACTGATAAGTGCTTCTGGTACTCCTCTTCTCCTGGTGCTTGTGTGTGATTGAGGCGAGTGTAAGTGACTGAAAAGGCTGTACGGGATTAAGGTTTCTGTGTTTGTTAATTTTTTAACTTTAGACGGTGTATGACCTGGAGAGGAGCGTGAAAAGACACCAATAGGCTCGTTCTTGATGCCTTATTCTATTTTACTAACAGAATGACTCCATTTAGTGGCAACCACCTGAACAAAAATAGGAACTGGTGTACTGCAGAATAGAATAATGGTAGAATAATTAGAGAATAATAACAGAAAAATTGGAGAATAATAGCACACTGCCAGTATATATATATATATATATATATATATATATATATATATATATATATATATATATATATATATATATATATATATATACCTTGATAGCAGAGAACTTGGCCATAATTAAGTGTACTCCGTTGCTTGTTGAAGGGATGATGTTGATCTTATAATTCTCAATTAAGAAACACATAAAGAATTACAGAGGTAGAGCGTTAGTAAAAACTTACTCTGACTATGATATTCATACGCAGATAATGAAAAGCTAGCGAATTAATTGAAGATTCATATAAACACTCTAGTGTTATAGCCAGTCACCAAGGCACAAGAGTTCACTAAAGACAGTCTTTAAGCAAGTCATAGGCTTTAAGTCATAGTCATAGTCTTTGGGTCATAGTCATAGTCTTTAAGTCATAGTCATAGTCGTAAGCAAGTCTTCATAATAAATGCCACTGAAGAAGCCAGAAGGTTTCTTGGATTGAAAACCAAAGGGGTCTTTAATGCAAAATAGAGTCATAGCACCATTTGCTTGAGATCCAACCGAATGGGGTCAGTTTTTTGCATGTGGGAGCACGTGGGTGCAGTCATTACCACCTGTTGTGCTGCAGCTCTTTGCTTGGTCTTAATTGCAGCTGCTGCTCCTAATCTGCTGCAGCTGCTCGCGTTACGTCATCACTAGCTGCTCTTTTTCTGTGCTTGCAATACTGGCAGGATTAGCTGCGATGCAGCTGCAGCGGCTGCTACAGCTGCTGCGACAGCTGATGATACAGTCGGGGCTACAACTAGTGTTACACGTGTTTCTACAGCCGGTACTACAACTCATCCTACAACACTGCTGATCCTGCTAGTGCTGCTGTCACTGCTCATTCTACTGTTTCGGCTTACTGTATACAACTGCTGAGGGCTATACAACTGCAGCTGCATCTGATTAGCTATACAAGTAATGAATAATAAAACTAAGCACATGTAAAGTTCACGGCAAATGTTGCAATCACAACAGTTGCGTCTTTGAACTACAGTTTCATTTGAAATTCTTCTTATCATTGACGTTGCGGCAAAGCTTCCCGTTCTGAGACCTCGGGAGAAACTTTACGTGGATCATGCCAGTGGTATTGGGCAGTGGTGATCTTGCTTGCAAATTTGTAGAGAAATAAACAGTAATAAACATGAGTATGAATTCACTCAGGGTGACTCAAAGTTGGTTGTAGTTTTGTGTCTAAGGATGACCATTCACTCCAAGTCGGCCACTGATTGACGTCTTCAAACTCTACATTGTTGACGATCCAAGGTCGTCCAGGATTTAGTTTGCATGCTTGTTAATGTCTTAAAATATCAAGTTGAAACATATGAAATTAAATTCGCGTAAGTTAGGCAAGATTCTATTGAAGACTGACAGGTTGAGTTAAGGAAAACTTCTGCAAAGTTACGGTATATACGTCAATATTAAGGTTCCGAATAAAATTAACTTTAAAGTAAAGTCGTTCTTAGGATTACCATTAAGTGTATCCTATGTTATGTCTGATAGGTATAAGATGGGGGGAAAATTGTTAATATCTTTAAAAGCGAGCGTAAAATGAAGGCAATTTCAAGAGAATAAATTTTAAGTATTTTCCTCTTTTTTCCTTAAATTTATTAGAAGCAGTGATTTCACGTAGAATTTTAAGTACATGGTGATCAAGACCTATTTACCAACAATAAATCAGTTTAGTATTTTTATTTTTTGATTAAGAACGGAGAATGTTTTTTTACCAAGAGACAATCATTATTTGTGATCTGATGTATTCATTGTGCATTAGACAGTCATTTTTGACTGCATATTTAGGAAACGTTCAACATTCAACAATAACACAAATGCAAACGATCGTGAAGCATGATTCATTTCACAAAATCATTCGAAATCTATCAATATCTCGTTTACTATGAGTACTTCAAGTGGATTGTTATAATAATGCAATCGTAATATTTTTGTGTTCATGCTTCAGTATTTTAAAGAATAATTTTGTTTCAGAAAAAGCTATGTTGACTCAACAAACATTTGAGCGATCAAGTAATCGCTGAATTGAGTGGCGTCTTCCAAAGAGCTTTTTCTAGTCATGATGGCAAAATGACTTCAGTACGACAGTGAGCACAGAATTAATGGCTGAGTTAATGGACAATAATAAATTAATCTCAGCTAAAGCGTAGTTACCAAATGAATTTCAAGAGAATTCATGATCTAAACTCAGTCCGTATAGAAGTGTCAGTTGAATCCCAACGCAAGCGGTAATCTAGCCTTGCATATGCTAAATTACCAGTAGAATTCCTTGGCAATAGATAATCTGGCCCAGCACATGGGGAATTACAAGTAGAATTCCTTCACAATAGGTAATCTGGCATAGCACATGAAGAATCACCAGTAGAATTCTTTGAAAATTAGTAACCTAGCCTTGCACACGCGCAATTACCACTTGAATTCTTACAATCAATAAATTGAGTGATTGCAGCCGAGTTTGTCCGGAGTGACGCTTTTCTCTCGAAGGGAATAATTTTGGAGAAATGAGTTCGGGGGACGGTGATGAGAGGAGCCTGATAAAAGTGGCGGCATGCAAATGAGTGAGGGGAGACGAGGAAGCTGAGGGAGCCAAGGGTGATGAGTACTGCCCTCTACTGAGGGTGAGAGAGGATGAGGTAAAGCACAGAGGTAACGAAAGAGATAGAGGAAAAGAAGGATATAATCAAGCGCTAGAAAGAATGAGAGGTTGCGAGTAAATTGAACGTAAAAAAGTTATGAGAACTTGCCTGAAGAGTATACAATTAAAATCTACATAACATAGAATCATGAGAACTAGCTACAACTCAGAGAGCTTAGAGTTATAAGACCTTAGTATACAGATTTTAAGAAAGGAATGTGTTGATCGCAATAAAAATTATGTTTAAACATGTTTTTAAATTAAGACCTGAACGTCGCACAAGAAGAAATCAACCTAGCGTTGAGAAATTGTTTTCACAAATTTATAAAAGTAATCAACCTGACCCAAAAGAGAAAATGTAGGTCGCTTTTCTAACATAAGATGAAGAACGACTTCATTTTTTGGACCACTGCCAGACGTAGGAAATATTTTCAGCGAATAGAGTCGGATTTCTGAGCCACAGAAGAGTAGTTTAGTTTGCGAACATTTGGGGCTGGTAGAGTTCAGTGGAGTCGGTGGAGCAGGCGGAGGAGTATCTGGCATCAAAGTTGTGTGGGCTCTGTGAGCAGCAGGAACTCTATGCAAATAGGACTTGATGCTCTTGAAGCTGTTTGATGGCGGCAGTGTTTACGCGATTCTAATGCGCTCCACAGAATGCTCTCACGGCACTTCGCTCTGATTATAACCAAGAATATACATGTTCCCAGAGACGTGTATGTTAACCTTAGTCCTGAGTGACTTCTCGAAAATGGAACTGTGTAGGATTTCGGGTCAAAATTAACATCGATGGGATGCTAATTTTCAAACTGTTTAAATTTCAAATTGTTTTGTGGTTCTAAATAAAAAATCAGCGTACGATGAATTTTTCTTCCAATAAAATACCGTATGCTAGGGTCAGATAATAAAGATCTGGACTGACTAGAGTACTGTAGTCCAAATTGTTACTTGGTATCGGAAAGAAAATAAGAAATGTAATGCTTCCAAACTACTTTTTTTAGTAGGGACTGTAGCTCAAATTTTGTTTTCAGAAACAAAAAACATATGCACATTCATTTGCATAACTAAAACTATGGTTAAGTTCATATCAAAATTAAGTTATGTCTCGATGGGTGAGCGATAGTTATAAATGAAGTGTATTCTGAACAAGATATATAATGGTTAACAAGATTGACTGTCATGTCACGTTCAAGGATCCACATGAATCACCGTCTGAATCTCAGTGTGAATCGACATTTGTATGTGAATTTAGAGGGTGACATCCTCGTTCACTTTACAGTGTCGGTGTACTCAAAACTAACTTTGCGTTAGCGTTACTGCAACCCAACACTAATTTTGCGTTAGCGTTACTGCAACCCAACACTAACTTTGCGTTAGCGTTACTGCAACCCAAAACTAACTTTGCGTTAGCGTTACTGCAACCCAACACTAACTTTGCGTTAGCGTTACTGCAACCCAACACTAACTTTACGTTAGCGTTACTGCAACCCAACACTAACTTTACGTTAGCGTTACTGCAACCCAACACTAACTTTGAGTTGGTGTTGCACGGTGAGAGCAGCGTGTTCATTGAAGCGACAGTTTCCACATAGTAAAGAGTGCGTCCCGGCAGAGAAGAATAGCACATACCGTGACTTGCATTTCTTACATCAGTGCGTCTGTTAAATGAATCACAAGTCCAACTCTTAGCCTAAATCATCTTTTGTATAGATACTATATGGAAAATTTCTTTGTTATAAATTCAAAAAATTGTGTCGACAAGCTTTCAAAATATTTCAAGTTAACACAATAGAGTTTTCTGTATAAAAAAATGAGCCAGACTGTGTGCTGCTCAGCGCACTTTGTCGGTTGTGCTGCCACCAAGGTTGAATTCTACCAAAAAATTTGCATTTCACAAAATCTTTGATATATGTTCATATGCATTGTAGTGCAAGTTCATCTACGTGGAAGTTTAAGGCAGATCCATACAGTCTACGTGTTTACTTCTAAATGTTGATGAATGGAGCCAGCGAATCGATCGTACTATGGCAACGTCTACTAATTTTTAACGTTCCTATGTGCATCAAAATGACCACTCGAACAATCACAAAGCACGATGGCCCGCAAAAACAAAACAGCAGCGAGAAACACCGTCTCTTCACTTTGCGCACCCTCATGTATTTTTTAAAGTTTTGATCAACAATCACCTCCTGTGCCTCAACAGCCCCAAAAAGCCGAGAACCTCGCTCGTCTAAAGCGGCTTAGCTCCCGTCGCAACGGCCGCGCTGAATCGATACCCAAATAAACCAGTAACTCGAAGCGTCGATGTATTAAGCGATAGAGCAACGAGGGAGAAAATTGTGGTGTGTTGTTGGGGAGGCAAATCTCATAAGGCGCCGTGGGGACGGCCGTGGAAGATTCAACCCTGCGACAATTGCGTCCTAATGAGCGGTGCCTGATAAAGAGTTTGAGTTAACTAGAGTGTCAAGTAAGATTGCAACATTTTTTCTCAGAATACAAAGTTGCTTGAAACTTAATATAGGTTTCAATAAAACTTTGAACAACTCAAGTTGCGCCAGTCAGTTCAGTACACGAAATAATAAGATGCATTCGAAAATGAGAATTATTTAAAGCTCTGTTCGAATTCAGGTATCCTGTAGAATAATAAAAGATATTGACCTAAGCTGAATTAATAAAATTTATCGTTTCATTGAAATTCAGTTTAAGAAAGAACCTTCTTTAGTAGTAATAGTAGGGCTATGAGTTTGTGAGCACTTCAGTGGCTCAGACTATATTGTGCTGAGTAGGAGCATTGATATGTCAGAATTATTTAGGGACACTTTGAGTGTTCTATCACTGGTATACGTCACAATCTACAGGTAGTGCCAATAAAATAAAGAATAATGTGTTTTCACTATGTATTCCCTAGGTAAGCTATTTAAAAGTCCAGTTTGCGGGTTGTATTTTTAACGCTGTCATTTAAAAATTATGCTTAGCAAAATTGTCTTTCAATTACTTTAATGTAACTTAGCAAATACTAAATGACTGGGTTATTATAAGTGTTTCCCTAACACGTTAGCTAATGCAACTGTACTACAGAGTACACAACATGTACCCTGTAACATGTAACCTACGCCAAGGACTTAATACGGAAACCATTAACATAGAATACCTTTAACTTTCTTCACTTCTTCGATGATACTGAGGGTGAAAGGCATCGAACTCCATGATCACCTGGCGCAGTGATGGGGGGTCAGGACTTGGAGTCTTACGGCCTTCCAGAAGTTCTTATCCGCTGCCCTTCACTAGTTCTTGCCTGCGAACTGTGCCCTTTCGAGGAAATTGAAAACTGCGACATCGTTTCGTTTTCTAGGTAAGCAATGGATAGTGGTTGATTTTGAGGTAAATCATCCTCTAAATTTTCCTGATCTGTTCAATCGGTTTAGTACTTTGTCATTCATTTATCATACATTAAAGTATAATGTTCATTTTTATAATATACTTTATTTTATAATAAATATTGTGTATATTTATAACACTTTAAGCAACAGCTCGTATATATAAGTTTCTCAGCAGAATGGCAACTCCCAGTGCACCTCACAAGGACACACCTGCTAGACCTGTACCTGCTGTGCTCAAACCTGCACAGCAGCTGCAGGGCCGTGCACCACTCCTTGCAGAACTGTGCAGAACTGTGCAGAAGCGTACAGAGCCTTGTAGAACCGTGCAGAAGCGTACTGAGCCTTGTAGAACCGTGCAGAACTGTGCAGAAGCGTACTGAGCCTTGTAGAACCGTGCAGAAGCGTATTGAGCCTTGTAGAACTGTGCAGAACTGTGCAGAAGCGTACTGAGCCTTGTAGAAGCCGTACCTTTACAATAATCAAACCTAAATAATAATTAAATCTTCAGAATAATTAGGTCTACGCGACTAGTCGTGGTAACTATTTAATGTTTATCGTGTTATCAATTCCTTGAACCAAATTTCCCAGAGTTTTCACTAATATTTCTAAAATTCATCCGCTCTAGCAAAATGAGAGCAGATTTTATGTATTTTTGGTAGTCGGTAATCCTTTACTCATTTAGGATTTGTGATTGAAACAACAACAGTTTACATATGTACTTCTGTTAATTATCATTCCACTCAGCCCAGGCGCTGCTTCTGATAATCCGACACACTCATGCATATATGAACGTTTGAAAAATAAATTACGGTTGGTGAACTTGTTCAAAATGCAAAACGGCTACTGAACATTTGATACATAAATTACAGTTTGTGAACGTGCTCAAAATATATCAGACTTAATGGATGTTTCCAGAATAAATAAATGTTTATTGAGTGTTTTCAAACTGATTATGGGTTAGAAAACGTTTTTAACATAAATAGCGCTTTTTATATTTTCAAAATAACTAACAGTAGATAAACGTTGACGAAATAAATAATCGTTAGTGACCATTTTCAACATCAAGTAATTCCTAACCACTTCTCTGATTACGTGAGTACGCTAATATATTTCTTATTTTAGCTTGCATAACAATCATTGTTTTCGTTACCTTTACCTTCAAGTGACCCAGTCCAGCTGTACACATAATACATCATTCATTTATCTTCATTTTTAATGCAAGCGTGGCGTCATTTTTTCATGTTTTTCGCGAAAATAAAATCAGCGCACTATGGTCTTAATTATACATACTTCTTCTATTTCTGAGTAATTATCTAGCCGTTCAAATTCATTTACTCATCATTCAATCATTTTAAAAAGTTTTTATTTTAAATCAAATTTTTTAGAATTCCCTAAATTCAAGATGTCTTCTATAGGATTCTTCTAATCAAGTTCCTGTTCCAGACCACCCTATTCTACTATCCTAACTTAATAAGTGAAATTCATATATTAAATAAATATCTTATGGAAAGCATAAACATTGATAATGCTCATGCAAACAATTTTTTCATTTACGCGTTGTATAACGTGTATCCTTATACAAGCGTCAACACGTCATCCACTACTACTCACTCTCTATTATAATATAACAGTTACTCATGTTTCACAAATTTTGATGGCGTCGGACGTACCAATAAATCCCACAATATACTCTAATAACGCGTATAATTTACACTAAAACATCTTATTTCCTCCCCGAGTGATACTTTGTAAATATTATTTCCCTAACCCTTGCAGTACTTCCTCAAATCCTTTTTGAACATAAAATAATTCCCATCACCGACGCAACACTCTACTTAAAGTACCTGACACAGCAATGCTTCGTGTATCTGCTGAGTGCAATACCTACCTCACTGCAATAATATATGGATACACCATGACTTCTATTACAGAGCTCCATCTCCCCTCACAATTTCTGGCTCAGGAATGCTCCTTGTATCTACGGAGTGCAAATTTTCGAACGTAATTCGGTGTACGAGTGCCAGTAGACCCCTGTCATTCTCCGTCCGCCCTCCCTGCATACACTGCCTGCATAATGATCGCGTCAAGCTCTCTCACAACGACAAACTTTTTGCAAGTTCAAAACCTGTCAGTTCAAAAACTTGCTCGCCCGAACGTTCACTGTGTCCCGGTTGCCGAAATATAACAGTCCGTTTAGTGTAAGCATTGAATTTTGAGAGGTTCTAAGATATTTGCTTGGTGCTGGATCTCTACACAGGACTCGCATGCGGCCGAGACTCGTGAATACCTTGGCTCAGAGTAACTCTGGCCAAACTTGGAGGGAAGTTGCTCGAATTGCAGAGCTTTATTTAAAAAAGACCTTGAGTTAGCATCTGAAGACGAACGTTTAAGGCGTCTGGCAACGGGCGCAGATCTTGATCAATAACCTCCATTTTCCGAGCGCTGCGTCACCACGTGCCGACCAATCGGCAACAGACTTAGGCGGGGGTAGCACACAAGTAATTAAGAATGTGTAAATAGACATCAAATGAGTCACTTAATCATGTCATTTCGACACAAACCTCCGAGGGATCCAAAAACACTTGCTTTGATGGAGTGACGCGTCTTCGATCAAGGAGGTCGCATGACTTAAGACTAACTGACCGCAACCCAACACTTCGCAAGTAACATTTCTGCCAATACTTATCCACGCAGAGCAATCAAAACCATTTAAGGAATTCTTATCATACGAACCGACATTGATGAATTATAGAAATGATCGCCTCCCACTCGCATGGTCCACGAAAAAAGATATCAATTGTAGCACATTTCCTGTGTTGCTGGCGCACGAACGTTAAACTCAGACGGCACTGACTCTGTAATTTATTATTCCTTATTTTAAGCTACCGTGAAAACAAAAAAAGAGTTATGTTCATGAGGAGCAAGGGGCAAGAAGGGGGCTAAGATCCCCCTCCACAAGCCAGGGGGCGATGAGAGAGGAGGGGGAGAAGCTCCCTACAGCTCTTTTGATGGTGAAGAAAATCCAAGTCCGAGCCAGAAATGTTAGCAAGAAAAATAGGCCGGCTTGAAGTTAACATGAACTGGAGTTCGTTAATCTCGATGCTCCCGTGGACGGCGAGAAAATCAACAGCGATTTGAGAAATTTAGTGAAGATGAGGAGAGAAATTGCGTGTGTGGCAAAAATTATTCAAAGCAATTGTGTTAAATTTATTTTGTTATGATGAGGATTTTTTCCCTATATGTGAGTCGCTATCACTCACGACAATTTGAAAAAATGATAGTTTGCAGACAGGTATTCTTGATAAATTAAAGTTTTGAAAATTTTCAAAATACCATAACCGTAGCTGGGGGCTGTAATTCTGGTGCTTATCTTGAGGTGCCGTGAGACATACTTGTATATTTCCCATAGACTGAGTTGTATCTGCAGTATTATTTTGTGATTGTAATTTCCCTATCATGTCACCACGCTTCCCTCCCCCTTGCATCCAGAATATATCATTAAAATTTCAAGAGCCTGGAATAAAATAATCTGAACTAGCATTCAATAACATCAGAGTTTCAATAACCTCAAAATATATCATTAGAGCTTAAATAGTCTGAATATTTATTTACTACTCAATTCACAGTTGATGGCGGAATGCATCAGAAGTAGACCCAACAGACAAGAGTGTCATAGAGGGTGCGGCAACACAACTTCCTTTTTTCGAAGAAAGTTTCTTTCAAAAAAGAAAGTTATCCCGCGGCACCCTGTATGTAGTCCAAGTTCCACAGAGAAACACTTTTCTGCTGACACCGCTCGTAGTTGGTCAGTGCATTTCGACAAGAGATCAATATACTGAACAAAGTTTTCATAATCAACTACCTGTGCGTAGCAGTGTAAACTATGTACTTTATGAACTGTGATTTGTAGCCCAATTAAGTCTATTCTAATAAGCTTATCAAAATTAAACAATTTTGTTACATAAACCTTGTGGCTCAATTTTTAGTTAATTTTAATTCATTATAATCGAATTTGTATGTATGTACATGTTGAATATGACTGACTGCCTCACTCACACAATAACTATCCAAAATATTAACGAAATATGTGTAGAATATATAGAGTATAAAATGTGTATAAGAAATTTGTTTATCTCTATGATGATCAAATTCAGAAGTTAACCAACAGTCTAAACTTTACACATTAACATTTTTTTGTACTTTATTAAAGAGAAAACTTATTTTGCTCTACCTTCTTTAATATTAAAATTATTTCAACATACATATCATGAATTAATTTATCGGACCACTGTGTGAAAAAGGCATGCATTGCAAACTATTTTCTTGATAAATAGACATCTTTCTCAAGGGGTAGTTAATTGATCGTATTTCACGTACACAGTTGTCCTGTCACTCGACCAACGTCTATAAATAACGTAACTAAGATCATCTTATGCGACCCTAGTGATCTAGACACTACACCTGCTTTCTAGACCGAGGGCTGCTTCTATTTGCATGCCTAATACGACGAAGGCCTGAACCCAAAATTTCTAAATAAGGTCACCATGCAGGCCTTAGCTTCACCGTGAATTTGAGACCCCCTGTGCATCGAAAATAAATCAAAAATTCGTTGGATTAAACTCGAGTTAGCCATGCACGATATTTCATGATGAGGAAATTTATAATGAACTCATTTTAGTGATAATTATAATAAGTACTGTTCGAGAATGAGTCATATGAAATGTGGCATACATATAAAACATAACATGAGCCACGTACAGATGCTTACAGAAGGCAAGGGATATTTTAATTTATTAATATCAAGATAAAGTAGCACTTTAGATAACGAAGCGCACGTCTTTCACTCTTGAATTTGTTTCGAATATTTCGTACTAATATACATGGTATAAGTTTAGCACAGAGTACCAAACCCAAATTTTTAATTCCTTCGTTCGGTAACTACTATTGCAGCTTAAAAAATTCCCTCATATTTTTATAAGTGTATTCTAATTGGCCGCTAAATGCTCTTCGTGAAACTCGTACTCCAATTTGCAGTTACGGAACATAATGTTCATCAATATCCGCTTAGTATTAGCGACGAATGGAAAAGCAAGAATAAAATATGGAAACGGACCCATTCCTCAACCGAGCTGTCTGGTGCTGCGGATACCCGATGATGAAGTAACTTTATCTCTCAGTACCCTGCCTGCTGCAACTAACATCCGGGTCTTGTTTCACCATGTACTCCATTTCACGTGAAACCTATATGTTTGTGCAGTGCCTTACATGACATGAAAGTTTTGTAAAATTTTCTAGCGGGATTCTGTACTTGATGTAAAGCATTGTGTATTTTTGCATTCGTCTATGAAAAAAAATTATGCCAAGCACCTCAGCTTCATTGGTTTAGGTTAGACATTCAATATTAGAATGTATTGAACTACGATGCAGCAAACGTTGTGTAGTGAGTTAAGTTCAATCATTTATTATTAAAACTAAATAAACTTTTATAATAAATTTTATACTGACTAATACTTTGAGATAAAGACATTTTGCCTTCGTTAGGCTCTGTGCAAACTAAAACATTGTCCAATATATTCATGAATTTTTTATTAGTGTGTTTGAAACACATACTACTTCCACCACTCGTACGCCATTAAATAATACGTACTCGTATACTAGCAAACATTTCAATGAAAGCAAGAAATCTCACGTATTTTGGAGTTCAGAAAAATCTTTTATACTTCATCTAAGACTGAAGCGCTGACTCTTACAACAGTTTTAAAATAATAATTTAAGTTTACACATGCAAGACTTTAAAATTGGAAAACTGGAAAAAAGACAGCCGTAAGTATTTTGTTATACGTTTTGGGATAAACAAATTAATATCGATATTATGTAATTAATTCGATAATAGTTATTCCTCGATTATTTAAAATTTAAACCTGACTCCCTCTCCAATTACATACAATCCTTCATGATTGTTCATATTTATATGATTGATAACCTTAGGAAAATGTATGTCAACTTCAGGCTGAACTATCCTTATTAAGAGCATGTGAATATTCACTGGTGGTTTCAAATAGAATATACTGAACTTTTGCACCCCACATGGAGTCTATCAAAAGTAGTCGCCTTAAAAACTACAGTTTGTATGGTTTATTCTTTACATCAATTCCCGTACCTTCTGGAGCTCGCGAACCCTTTTTGTGGGTTCATCAAATATGCATGAGAGACAAACACCTGATGACCGTCACACACGAACTGCCGACTGCTGATAGCAATCACTTGATCTAGAGCCGTTTGCATTCTAATAGCCTTTGACACTTCCTCTTTTAGCGAAGTTCAAAACCGATGTGGTAATCAGCAAAGAATCTCAAGCAACAAACTTTTCAGTTGTTCATATTGTTGGAGGAACTTAGTATATATTTTGTTAAATAGAACTTTCTGAACCTATGGAGTTCTCGATAGTAACACTACACAAATAGAGAAAATTAATCAGATACAGCACACCGGAAGAAGGCATCGAAAGTGTTAGATTAAGCAGGAATAGAAATTTCACGAGTTTTATTTTGGCTTAAACAAGATAAGTAAACATAAAATTGAATACTCTCTGATCACATGCTGTAATCTGAATAATTTACTGCACTCTGAGAAACCCATAGCTGTATTCGAGAATCCTTTGTAATTTGTTATCATGTGTTCCATATGAAATACTTTGTTACGGTAACGTCTAAGCACTAAAATACAGTATTCTGTGTGTAGCTTATCGTCCTTCATACTAGACAATTCTGGGGACAGAATAAATAAGTGAATAAGAACTTGTAAAATGGAAAAGATGTTTTAATTTTACCTAACAAAAACTTTGATAAATGCACAGAGTATAACTGAAAATTGCTTATTTTAGTATTGTAGAAGTTAGTGAGGATGTAAATCATGTTAATCACTTTTTGCTGCAACTGAAAACAACACTACAGCAGCAAGACTTGTTTCATACTTACCTCATTCCTAAAAATCATGTGTATTAAAATGCACGAATCCCAGTTTTAAGGTGTTATTTAGACTCATACAACACACATAAATCTTATCTTATCTGTCGCTATTAGTGCTAGTGATACTATAAAGTGGTGATGTATTAGTGCTAGTTATAAAACGTGCAGTGATGTATTAGTGCTAGTGCTAAAGCGTGCAGTGATGTATTAGTGTTAGTGATAAAGCGTGCAGTGATGTATTAGTGCTAGTGATAAAGCGTGCAGTGATGTATTAGTGCTAGTGATAAAGCGTGCAGTGATGTATTAGTGCTAGTGATAAAGCGTGCAGTGATGTATTAGTGCTAGTGATAAAGCGTGCAGTGATGTATTAGTGCTAGTGATAAAGCGGGCGGCAACATAACTTCCTTTTTTTAGAATAGAATAGAATAGAATAGAATAGAATAGAATAGAATAGAATAGAATAGAATAGAATAGAATAGAATAGAATAGAATAGAATAGAATAGAATAGAATAGAATAGAATAGAATAGAATAGAATAGAATAGAATAGAATAGAATAGAATAGAATAGAATAGAATAAGGCAATAGGAACGAGCCGTTTGGCCCATTCTTGGTTCAATACCGAAGTCCCATGCCGTCTAAAGTAAATCCATCAGTCATGCACGTACACCTTAACCCTTAAATGCGTTTTGCTTTGAAAAAAGAAATTATGTTGCAACACACGGTGCTAGGAGATGTTGATGTATTAGTGCTAGAGATACTAGCAAGTGGTGAGAAATTAGTGTTAATAACACTAGCAAGTGGTGATGTATTACTGGTAGTAATACTAGGATGTGATGATGTGTTAGTGCTTTTAATACTACGATGTGATGCTGTATTAGTGCTAGTAATACTAGCAAGTGGTGATGTATTAGTGCTAGTAATACTAGGATGTGATGATGTGTTAGTGCTTTTAATACTACGATGTGATGCTGTATTAGTGCTAGTAATACTAGGATGTGGTGATGTATTAGTGCTAGTAATACCAGCAAGGGCAGATTTTCTGTCATTGGACACCCATAGCTGTCTGTCAGAGCGAAAACAGCTCCCATTGAGGAAAGGCAGTTCGGATTTGGATGACTTCAAGACAACAATTTGACACCGGGATAGCAATCAGATACCAATTAAAATAATTAAGTGTTTATTATTAAAGCGTAGAAAACCAGGTTATAAAATTCGAAGTAATGTCTCCCTGATTTTAAATCTTGATGAAAGATTTTAAAAGGTCTTTTAGTGTAGCAGCATCACGTTATGGAAGAGGTGAAGAGGGTTCAGTTCAGATTCCCATAGCAGTTAATTATAATGTTAAAATTTAGTTTTATCTTAGAACATTCCACTGATCTTTCAAGCTTAACTCAAATTCAAGAAGCTTTATCCTTGTAATTTTGATTTGTTGGATCAGATGTTAATAAGAATCAGAATCTGTTACCTTAATTATGAACTACACTCAAATCTTCCTAAGAACTTTGTTCTCTACAAAAGCTACACCGCAAAATCTAGCAACTTCGACAATGTTTTATTGATGAAACAGGAAGCGTAATTTCCTCTGGTATTAATTATAGCAGTTACTATATGCACTGAACTGAATCCTTATCAACATTTTTTTATCTCTGAATAATTGTTATTGCTCATCCAGGACGTTCGAGGGGTTGTGTGTTAGACCCTTTAGAATTTAAGCGTTATGTACGTATTCAATTCATCACGATTTAACACATAAGGTTTACATCTATGATATCTGAGACGCACATACACGTTATTGGTAGATGAACTATAGGGCAATTTCTAATTCAATTCACAGGTTTTTTACTCATAGTATCATCCAAAAACTACATAGTATCATCCAAGATATTCGCCTGGGTATGTTAAATGTCCTTACTATTCAGAAAAATCTTCAAAGGATACTTTTCTACCATAGTACGGGCTGCTAGAATAAACTCCTGATGACAAAATTAAAACCGAAACCATGGGCCCTCCATCAACCTGGGGACAGCCGCCCTTCGATCGTTATCTTGATGGATTTCTACTATGGGACAATTCTCCTTGGTTTCATTCCTCATTAGAATTACACCGCACAGAACTTTTAAGTCAAGTCTTCTGTCGAGCTGAACCAAAACAAATTGACTTCCTCTTCAGAAGATAAAGCGCTCGGTTCGCAGCTGTCGGGGCGAAGTTTGCGATGCGTTTGGACATCGTTGGGGACTGCATTATGCTTACATATCCACTGTGAGTCTGATAACGACAAGCAGGTCCAAATAAAAGGCTTTTGGTATCGTACATTTGAGCGGACTATCTAGTGAACACACTCAGCAAGGCGGCTGTGTTTGGCCAACAACTGCCAGCGCTACTCCGAGAACAAGTTTGCCAGAACGACGGCAGCTGCAACGGAGTCGTGGCTACAATTCTTATTTTTTTCGATCGTTTCTAATCAGAATGATGCGTCTGACGGGGCTTCTCGCTCACACACCGACACTTGTGGCTTGTCACTCGCATACCTCACAAAGAAAATAATAAGTATATTAATCCCATTGAACTGTTCAATATCAAAGCACAATCAATAGATATCAGGTAGTTGAATATGCTAAAAATGACTTCGAATTTTCGTTTAATCAACGGAGAAACTGATAGGCTAATAGATCAGAATATTTATTGGCAAAACGCTATTCTCGTAAATGGGTTCTTGCTTTAACTGTGTATTAACGTATTAAACATATTCTAGTCGTATTCCACTAAAAATTTCATCCTTGTATGCAAAGTGACTGAAGATGCTGTATCATTTTCTTTGAAAAAATAAAAATATGCTTAATATTGAACAGCGTTGGCTTATAAGCCCTGCCATTTACATATGTTACATTTAATCTAAAGAAGTGACTACGTAAATTTAGAATTGTGTTTTAAAGTATTCTCTTTGATAAAATGAAATGGATAAGGATTGATCCACACAGTGAAATTTATTGTGCTCGAATGACAAAATGCCAATAATAAAATTCATCCTGATGGCTAATACCGAGTTCCAATTGCGATTACGTGACTGTATGTTATTCTTGAAAGTAATTGAAGGTCAAATAAATTCGACCAAATGAAAATTTTTCCATCAGCAACAAAGATGCCTCAAAATTTCCCAAATGCAACAAAAATCCCCGTAATTTGTGTGAGTCAAACAAATCACTAATTTCTCAAATTTATGTGCACATGCATTTTTAATAAAGATATTTCCATACTACAAACCCCAGATTTTGCTTGTGAAGATCATTTGTTCAGGAAATAATAAGTGCATTTGTGCACGACGACTATAAACTATTCATATCACCATCTCCAAATCATTTTAAAAAAATAGGCGAAATGTTTAGACTGCAATAAAACGCCACCACCAAGATATACGAGCTCGTAAACTTACAAATAAACGTACAAACAAATACGTTAGCTGGTATGAAATTATTCTACTATCTCGTCATCGTTAAAATAAATTTATTGGGCTATATTCGACTATACTGCAAGGGTGCGTGAATTGATGTGTTGCTGCATCCCAAGCAGGCGGGCTAAAACACATGAAACAAGAAAAAGACATCAGTCTCGTGAAGTGTTAAAAATGCATATACATACACTGATAATATCGTGAGTGTCTCAGGCAACATCGTTATTAGACAGATCTAATGTCATGTTTGAGCTGGAAGTGATGCCGCAGAAGAGCTTCATTAGAAGCATGATGGATGTTGCGTTTTGGCACCACAGAGGCTTCAACTCGCCACAGATTAAATTTTTATTAGTCATGAAGTGTAACTAAATGTTACTCATTTGCAATGAACGAGGTAGACACGTAAACATTGAAATCGGATTTACGTCTTCAATTTGATGAATTATTAGAACAAAAATGAATGCAAGCTGAATATGAAAGCTTTTTATCACAGGCCTGATTAATTAATTAACAACTAATATGGCCTTCTTGCATCTTATCACCGCATGAGGTACAGGAGCAAAAGTTACGGTGGAAACATGAAGCAACTTTGTAAAGATTTTTAAACAAAATTAATAGAATTAACAAGGATTTTGTCATTTTGTTTTGACCAGCATGGACTTTTTGTATAGTTGCTATTAGAATGTTGAAAGCTTTCCAAGTCTCTAAGATTGATTCCTTGTACATGGTATGTAGATATTTTGGTATTTTTATAAGGTATTTATGTCTACCAAATGTGAAACTGAATCCAACTGATAACTGAAGCGGATAGTAATATTAAAACACCGTGAATTACTGCAACGGTATCATAAATACCAATAATTCTCCAAAATCATTCTACAGAAGCAACTAATTATCAGCTATTATCTTTCACTAGTGCAATGTTTGTTTACTTGACACTACTTCTATCAGCATGGATTTCCGTGTGTGCTTGCGCTCTCTTCGTCTGTGTTTTCTGCTTGTTTATCCAGTTTCTTGGTTGTGTGACTCATCATCATTCTGCGAGTGTGAATGGTGCTGCTCTTCCATACTGATGAAGTTCGTAGCATTCCAGTCACGAGGTTCTCTCTCTTTGACCCTCTCTCTCCCTCTCTTCCCTCTCTTCGCGTCCTTGCTCTCACCCTCAGCTCATACAAATGACGCATTTGACCCTCAAAATTGCTTCTATGCTCTTTTCGTTCCCGACGCTCTGTTTCCTTTTTTCAATTGTCCAACTTTTAAAGAGAAAATATCACTTCAGTTTGAGTGAGCGTATCTATGCCTGATTTAGCGTTATGACTGCGTCAGAAAAGTATTTTAGGAGTAATGATCTAGAGGATTAAATAATTACGTTTTAGTATGATAAATTGTGACACATTGACGTCCAAATGGTCATTCTAATTACACAGATTGAGAATTCCATACCAAAATAAAATTAGACTCTCTACACCACATTCATAAATCTTTATTACACTAGAAGATAGAAATGAGAGCTATGAGATGGGCCTGTATCGTGGATACCTGAATCAGATCATTGCGCAATGGTTGTGTGGTAAACAAATTCAAACAAATCCGAATATCGCAAAAAAATTACAATGAAGTTTGGTAACTCGTCCTTATCAAGTGTTGTAAAATAATCTGATTCTTTAGAAAGCTTAGTTGAGCTTTAAAACTTTCTTTTCAAGAATCAATTGTCATGAACTAGAATAACTTTTAAAAAAATGTATTGAAAACTGCAGTGTTATAAAAAAGTTTACTCAGTAAGATTTACCACACAAATTGTAAGCAATTCAAGAATAATACTCAAAATTACGCATATGAAAAAATTCACACAGATCAGTATGAGAAATATGCCCGTTACGAGCATGTCCTACATGAATCACCTATTACTTTCATCTAATTAAGTGAGAGACCTTTTATTACTGGTGGTCTCACAGAGGAAACGAAGCGTCCCCGATATTATCCGAGAAGGAAATCATACGACCGCTCATTTAAAATTCAATGAAGATCAATCCATCGCGTTCGTATATCCTGGCCTGCAGCAGCATCGATTATTACTTAACCACTGAGCTCGGAGGCCAAGACTCAGACGAGTCACCGAAACGTTCTGAGACTTCGAGGTATTGTGTTTTCAGAGCCGGTTGTGGGTTGGTGGCTTTGTGAAGCCGTTTTCCGTTTCTTGAAACAATTCAGGTGCTTTTGATCACAAGTGCCTCTTCAAAGTTAGAGTGAACTGTCATCAGGAATAAATGGGATAGAAATCCCGAGGATGGAACAGGGGAGATTTTTCGTCAGAATTTTGGGAGTTAAGTTTGAGACAGGGGGTGAAACTCCACGGTATTGAACTTGCTTCAAATTGTATAGTTTCAAAAATGAAATACAGTAGACTACACCTAATTGCTAATTTGCACACACATAGACAATTGGGTCCCAGCATTTTCGATGCGAACCACGGCACTCAACCAGTCCGTCACCTTGTATCATTATTTGTATTGGGAAGAGCATAAACACATGATAAAAAGGACTCAAAATTAGTTCTAAAATTAGTTTAACAATTATTAAATTGTTTTTGAAATCATCATATTAGTTCAATGTTTTTGATGATGCGCTACTTTTTGTTAGTTTTTGATGCTTCAACATTTCGTACGTTCATTACACATGCAGCTGAAGCTCAGTTACTAATTGCAACAAAAAGCAAAAATAGTCTATCATACATGCATGTAATTAAATCATTCATGTGATAGTCAGTGCAATGTGCACATTGTGACTGTTTATTTTCTTAATTTATCACCATATATCTTCAGGCATCAAGTAAAAAACCTAATTTCGTACAGTACAGAAGAGAAAGTGTTGAACATAGGGTCTCAGCCACTGAACTGTTCTTGCTGGTGAACAAGGTTTGAACAGTGAAGTCCCAATGACCTTTAAGGCTGCAGAACGGACTGTTTTAATACCTCGTTTGCAGGTCAGTGCTAGATCGACCGTCTCTGGTCTATTATGAGACCAGAAAGTCAGCATATGGGGAGTGTAAACTTGACTTCTGGAATAGACTTCAATGGACGTGGCGGAATTTGCCTTTGCGTTTTGCACTTTAGTAGAATTGACTTGACCAGTCTGGTTGCTTGCAACTTGGCTTGCTGAATTTATATTAATAGAACTCAACTTCGCTTGACTAGATAGAATAAGGCAATAGGAACGAGCCGTTTGGCCCATTGAGCTTTATTTTGCGTGACTGGCATAGCAAAATAGGCACATTTCCCTGAAATGGACTTGAATGAATGAGATTTGGTTACATTCTCCTGAACTGAATTTTGTATAATATATTTTTTTAGACTTAACGACATTGAACTTCACTAAAATTGGAACTAGCTAGAATTTTACTGAACATTATTTGTGACTTTCTACTTAACCCAAATGTTTTCAATTTGGCTTCTGCCTTTAATCATGTATCCCCTTCTAAATAAACTGCACTTTTATATTCTGCTCTGTTGATATTATGAACTATTAAAGCAAATAATAGCACAAAAATAAAATACCCCAAAATTAATGGATTTACTCAAAGATTCAGTCGTTCCAAGTAACACTAGTAAAATGCATGAGCCATAAACCGATTAAAGTTCAATCGTAAGATGTCAAGCCGACGGGTTTCGTAATGCCTGATTCCCTTCTTGAACTATTGCACTTCATGAGCCGACTGAAACTGAAGCGATTTCGATTTCCAGTCTCATAAATTTACCCTCGGTTCCCTCTATTGTATCCATCCACGCACGGTCGTCAATTCGGTCTGTCAAGGGTGGGACAGTGTTGGTGTTGCGCCGCCGACGATCCGTCTCTCTCTCTCCCCTACGCAGGCTGATCAGTATGCAGCCCTGCAATACCATAACGGGATGCTCTACACCAGCAACCCCCATTCTCCACAGCCTCGACTTACTACTGTGTCAAAATATGAATTGTCTTCGCTTGTCATGACGCTCTCATATAGCAAGAGATGCTAAATGGAGACATCCCCAAAGCCCACAACACGCTCCAATAGCTCGTTCTCTCAGATTACTGCTTGGTCAACTAGTTCGAAACAATGACCTTCAAGCTTCAATAGAAGTTCACAAGATCTTTGAGAAGGAATTTGTTGCCCTTGACTCGCAACTTTTGACCACGCCACCGATAAGATGAGATCGATCTGAACCGGCGACCGCATAGCGGCAGCGATAGCAGGATATGAAGAAGCTGCATGACTATTCTCAGAGAGCGCCCATTTACATTGCTAATCGGGGGGCTCTGGTGTATCTCATTCCGTAGTTTTGCATAAAGAGAGACGGAGAGAGAGACAGACCGAATGACTAGAAGAAGGAGGAGTAGTTGAGCCAACTGGCGACGTTGGTTGGTTATAGAAGCCACCCTTACAGGGTTTTCTTAAACATGCTCCAGCCGTACTCAAAGTCTCAAACTATTGTGCATCAGACGACCCTGGGTGCTGGGTCCGGGCGACCGCTCGCGCAGCGCAAACAACCGCCGAATCTCGATGATCGCTCGAGTGAATCTGTGAAGTGTTTGACGCGAAAGAGTTTTGTGTTTCGCTCATAGATCTTCAAGTGTTTGAGTGAAGATAACAGAAGTGATGCTTCCATGTGTTTTACTTGCTGCAGCGAAGGGAGCTTTTGTGGGTAAAAGTTGGTGATATATTCATTTTCTTGCTAAGAAAAAGGAAAGTGATCACGTTTGTAAGTAGAGTAGAGAATTTTTAGATGTGAAATTTTGTGTAAACTATATTAATATCCATGTTAGTGAACTGAGGAAACCTTATATGAGGTTTGACTTGAATGTAATCCTTTTATTTTATCTTTCATATTATCACTGATAGCATTACTGGGAAAAGCTCTCAAAATTTGGCGAAAAAAATCCTGAGGTAAAGTAATAGAGACAAAAAAAGAGATCCAAAAAAGTTCTAATGAGGAATTGATAGGCAAACACAATACACCTTGAATGAAGATAAAAACTGTGAGCACAATTCATGTTTACGTTGCATCAATGCTTCAAATAACTTTTCAGTGGGTATGTGAAAAATATTTCTTTTATCTACTATTTTCCACGTGTTTTTGCGAGGGTTGCACTCGCCACAGAATCAATCATGATCTGAAATTAGTTTTTAGTCCAATTTTGTTGTGAATTTTTACAATATAAACAATACACAATCAACAAACCAAAAAGTTCATCTCTTGAATGTCGAATGAGAAGCACACAATGGCAACGTGTCCAGGAACATAAAACCCGGACTAACCTAAATTTACACATCTTTTTGATATAACATACCATATTAACGAAAAAGGATATTAATTTGTCCATAAATCTATGCAGACTGTGTGATGAGATGGTCGCACGTGCTGACTTCTGTGACGTCATTCTGAAGAGCTGCGTTCTGCGCGTGCGCGCTGCACGTGTGGAGGCCAGTGGCTGATAAAACGTTTGTTTGAGGTAGACAATGCAATGTTTCTAAACGTATTCAGGATTTTTATTGAGAGTGGTTTGCTCAATTTAGAAAGAAAACAATAGTTAAGATTGAAAATATTGACGCTTGAAATGAAAATATGAGGAACAGTAAAGGAAAAAATATTCGTTTAGTTAAACGATTTTGTTGTCGGGTCTTGGTTCTCTTCTATGAAACAATAATTTGTCCAGTTTTTGAATGTCGGTTATTCAAGAATATTTTTTGGTTAAGGTAAACTTCTTGTGAATAGTTGTGCTGTGAGTCGTAGAAATAACTTCTTACATGAAATAATTTCTAGAAAATTGTGTTACAAATGGGGCCTCCAAAACCCAATTAAGTAGGAAATTATTAAGAACGACGCTATGCGGAGGTTAGTGCACAGAATCAAGGAAAAGTCTCCCAGCTCCTGCAAAAACGCTGGTAAGAATAACCTACTGAAGTAAGGTAGAAAATATGCATGGTGACTTTCTGAATACGATAATTTGTACGTATAACACACAAGTGATATAATGTGACTAATGGTGTGCAATGACGTCCTTTCCTCTTTCATGGAACAGTGCAAGTAAACGTCCGTTAGGTTTGCGTATTCTAAAGTGGTAGTACATAGTCTCTTGCTAGTTATAATTTGTATAGAATACATACACTGCAATTAAATGAAACATGAAATTGATAATCATGCTAAACTTATTGTTGCATTGTGAGCGTCGGAAAGATAACGTGCCAATCAGCATATTTGTACTCAAGAGCGTACGAGTTAACCTGTAAATGTAATAACGTCCAGTTTTTTATAAAACTTTACTTCAGTCAATGAACGAAGGTATGTGTATGGGCAGAAAGAGGCCCCTACGCATCTCAGCAATTTTACTCCAGTAGAAAATAACATAAGATATGATAATAAATTTATTTTTCTCGAGTATCAGAATGCTAGAGTCCCAAGAAGTCTCTAAATTATTCATGCTTGCAACTGTTGCTGCCATGCTGTGGCATTGTTATATTTTCTCTTGATAATGATATTCGTACATTTCTTAATTCATTGTCTTGAGATAAGATATCTTTGCAAGTTCTTCAAACTACAATTCTTAAGATTAAAATGAATGTGTACATCCATGTACCTAAGGGTGACTTCAATTGAATACAAAGTTTCACATAAGACACGAATATTCTTATTAAAAGTACACATATACAGACAGCTGAACATGAATCATTGCAACTGACCTTGAAAAATGCCATTTTTCGTGCTACAATTGGAACCAATAACTGCGAACGCTTTCTATGTGCAATTATACTTATTTCACCAGACTGCATCAATCAAAATTCATGCCCTGAAATCTACATTTTCAAATACTTTGACGAAGGAAAACGACAATTCTCAGTGTCTGCACTTTAGGAATCTTTAAAAATCTTTAAAGCTTAAAGTGCGGCATCCATTTGACACATGGAAGAAGTGCGTCTCGAGTTCTGTCCCTTGAACCAATAAGACTTTAACGAGCGTGACGAAGCGAAGAATTTGATAGTCTCCTTCTTCGCACCCAGGCACTAAATGTCAATACTGCGTGAGGTATTCATTTCTCTTCTTCTCGCTTTCTCTCTATCTTTCTTCTATTCATGTCTTTACTTCTTTTCAACATTCTCTTTTTTGTGTCTTCAATACCTCTTTCTCTTTTTTATTAATTTTTTCTTTTTCTTCCTCTCTTACTGCCCTCCATTTCTTTTAGTCTTTGTCTTGATCTTCGCTTTCTTAAGTTTTCTTCTTCTTTTTTTCTTGTTTTTTCCCTTCATCTCCTTATTTTATATTTTTCTAGTGTTATCTTTGTTCGTTCTTAAAAACCACCGCTGGTCATTTTATTCGTTAATATAGCAATCCAATAATCTTTAGAAACTTTTTCTATTTCATAATACAGCCAGAAATGAAATTCTATACAACACTACATCCTCTACACAACCCAGAGACTCACGGAGATCGAGTAAAAGCTGTTACATTCTACACTAAAGCTTACAAAACTAGGGTCTGTCTTCTATGGTCTCACTGCCTCTTGTGAAGAGCCTTATTTCTAAATCAAAGTGACAACTATGTGTTATTCAAACCTTGTGTTGGAGCAACTATGTGTTATTCAAACCTTGTGTTGGAGCAACTATGTGTTATTCAAACCTTGTGTTGGAGCAACTATGTGTTGTTCATACCTTGTGGTGTAACAACTATGTGTTATTAAAATCTTGTGTTGTAACAACAGTGTGTTATCCAAACCTATGTTGAGTTCGCAAAAAATCAATGCTCATCCTTTTCTTCGAATGCAGTGATTTGTCGTCTAAACGAAAGGGAAAAATAAAAATAAAATCAAGCAAAGCTGTTTTTTTGAATTACATTATCGGGAAAATAATTCATTTTTTACTAGCGCATAACATCGATGTCCATCGCTGGCCGCCACCACAAAAATTTCGTAAAATCAAGCATTTTACGATCCAGCGACATCGTACAATGTTTTACCACGACATCAAATCAAACAATAACTGTACGTGTAAGTCTACAATCAACTCGCCCACGCAATTAAATTTCCAGAAGCTATTATCATGATAAAAGTTCTTTGAAGTACCTGAAACCCCGTGCAAGCAATATGATCCTCTCACGAGGAGATGAAGATATCCAGCCTAACACACCACGACTCTCCTACACATCTCTGAGCAATAGAAACCCGCACGAGAGCTGTCTCTTGTGGCCAAACTTTTAATTATCAGTGGCTGCTGGCGCTTGTTGGTTGTAAATAAAAAGGTGCGGGGGCTTCAGTCCTCCGAGGGTCGTGGTTTGTGCTCTAAGAGCACCAACTTGGCTGCAATGAGGTCGTCTAGTTAGGCCACCATTAATCTAAGTGATCCCTCCCCTCCATTCTACTTGCTTGCCCTCATCCCCTCACCCCTCCCTTCTTTTCCCTCATTTACAATTGCATCCGTGCTTGCGATCCTAAATTTCAATATTCAGTTCAAAATTTATTCAGACGCTGGAAAGCTGTGAGGTGCTTTAACACCAAAAAAGATGTTTTGATTCTATGAAGTAGTAGTGTCATCTAAAGTAGGAGAAACATGAGTATAAAATTGAACAAAAATTCAAGTATAATTTCTTTCATCCATAAAACATTATTTATCATACAGGATTATAACGCCGGAGAGCTCAATAAATCATACAAGAATTCTATTTATAGAAATTTCAAGCCCATCTAGCTAATCTGCGTATTCTAGAAGTTTTCCGAAAAATATATAGAGCCACTATGCACATTCTAATCGGGCTCCATCAAATGGAGCAGAGTTACATAATGAAAGTTCATAAGCCATAATTATGGCTCATGAACTTTTGGTGCAAACATGAGTTTAATCATGATGCAGACATTTATGTGCTGTGTACAAGCCATATGAGGGTTTATATGCGGTTAACAATAATGAAAATATTTAAATTTCTGGTATCCAAATGGCATGTGTCCTTAACTAGCAAATAAAAAATTCATTTCAGCAATTTTCTGATGCTTGAATTGTTATGGAAAACTGCTACCATTACCACAACTCCAGTACCACGTTCGTCAGGTACCAGTTCTGTACACTTTCAGTATAAGTACCAAATGCTTCCAGTACTAATGCCACACTTTAAGTATTGTAAAATTCTAGTACCTGTGTTACAATTTCAGTGCTGTGTGCGCCCAGTACCAGAACCACAATTGTAGCACGACAGTACCATTTCTAGGACTAGTACCACATTTTCTGTACCACATATTCCCAGTACTATTACCAAAGAAGACCTGCCTACACCCAGTACTAGTACCACAGCAGATCTGCATACACCCAGTACCAGTACCACAGCAGACCTGCATACACCCAGTACCAGTACCACAGCAGACCTGCATACACCCAGTACCAGTACCACATCCATCATCACCAAAATTAGAGTCCGTAGCTCAGAATCAAATTGAATTCGAACAATTCTGCAAACTTTCGTCCAAGAACGACACAGTTTTTGTCTCGAAAAATTGCAGTTTCAGCGTCGATGACGTGTTTCTCTTCAATTTATCTCCTATCATAGCATGGGAATTAATGTTATGAAGAACAATCGAATCGTGTGTAAAGAAATTCCCCACTGCGAGTCGATAGAAAATATTTCACAGAAATTATTTAACCAGAATTAGATTGCAACCGTACAGCGCAAATAAGAACTGAGGTTTGAATGCATTGTCAAGTGTGAGAACAAAGAATGATAACAAAACACTGGCATATACTCCTCGACACTGATGCACTTTCAAAGTAAGCTAGTCAAAGAATGTATTTTTGAATACCCATTAAGAACACAGAAATATGAAAAAAACTTTTTTGATTTTGTTCATGTAATGTTGCTAATTGTCTTCAGGGTTACGAGTAATATCAAAATTAAAATTTAACACTCGGTGTGAAGCATCAAAATCTCTGTCGTCCTCTTAGATGGAAAGATTTCATGTGACGCCCTTGGCAGTCATAACAAAAATGGAAAATTTTCGCTAGGAACATTCCTCGTCAATCAGCTTTCACAAGAAAACGACGACGAAAACGACGACTTTCCTGTACGATAAAAAATAATCCTGGAGCTTACGATACACGTCTGGTTTATGTTCCTAAGCAGAGTAAAGTTTTCGTTTTTAGTGTCGTCATCTCGCTCACGTGTAGTCAGATTAACGAAGTTTTTTGACGTGTTACAGCCTCCAAAATGTTATTTGTGATGTCGCCCATTGCTGAACATATTCACGACACCAACACCCGTCAACTCTGCCTCGTAACTCAGCGTTACTCATGAGTGGACAACCGCATTGACGCTCAAGAGGAACACTTTAGCCCCACCCTCATGCACGTTGGGCAGTGCAGTTTGCAGTGCTTGCTTTTGCCAGACTTTATGAAGTTCGCTACCACTAATTTCCTGACTCTTAACATGCTTAAACCCTAAAGTAAGACCACTTTATGTCGCCTCAGGCAAACGCTCGTTGCAGCTACATACATATAAGCGTCTGTAAGAAAATATCAACATGGTTATTGGTAGACGGGATACCAGCATTTTCATACAAGAAAAATTTTCAATGTGACATGGGCATGTTTAAATACGAGTTACCTAATGGTATAGGGTGCGACAACAAAACTTCATATTTTGAAAAGAATTTCCTCTGAAAAAAGAAAATTAAGTTACCGCACCCTCTTTAACACTATGTCTCTAAAGGCTTGTTATCCAGTGTGATAAAAGTATGTTTGGACAAGCAAATGCGATTCCATAATGTCGACACAGGTAGTATTTTCAGGAATAGGTATTATTAATTCATCATAATTAGTTCTTAATTATTATGTGACTCACTGATAAGCCATAACTTGATACTTAATTAAAAGTCCTGAACAATTAAGACAACATTTTTCAAGACTGTATTGTGTACACTAGCAGTCTTCTCAATGAGAGAACAAGCTCAAGCATTTAAAAAATAAGCGTGACTCTAAAGCTCACAACGCTCGCTCCACTCAGTGTTCGAGAGTCCAAACAAATGCTAAGTCGGACCAAACAATGCTAAGTCGGTCCTAATTAAGACCGTAGAGCACCAGCACGATTTTCTAAGGAGTTTTGCACCGCAAAGGAAGCACATTCAATTTGTTCTACCGAGCAGTCCTAGGACAGGCAGTGGGGGAAGGTCAGAAAAGAGGGGGGTTTTCGTTGGCTTCAAAGAGCTATACAAAATTACCTTTTGGTTGAGAATGTATTTCATTCATTACATTATGACATTGTATTATAAAATATGTCACATTATTATATTAATACATGTCACACTATTATATCATAAAACATGTCACATTATTACATTATAACACATGTCACACTATTATATCATAATACATGTCACATAATTACATTAAAAAACACATAACATCATTACATTATAATACATATAACATTATTACATTACATTAACATATTATAATGAGATACCATGAATTTGTCTTAATGAAACTCATTGCTTATACTGCGAATTTTATTTTGTCGTTTTCTGTTAAAAGTATGACAAGAAATGCATATAAGTTTCTCATGTGAAATTTTTCAGTAACTTCGTCAAAGTAATTAAAAACAATTACTCCCACTCCGCTTGACTAAAATCAAAAAGAACTTCTCATACTTAGAGTGTTATGAAAATAATTTGACATTATAGCTGTACCATATTCATTGATTGCAAAATCATGCTTTCAAATCCAGTTATATCAAGACGTCCTCACCATCTCTTTTTTAGAGATTTCTACAAAAACCTGTTGTATTTCTCCCAGCCAGCCTACAAGTACAACCTTCTGCTGAACTTCAAAACAAATTCAACAAAAAAAGACTCCAGTTTTCCCTGCCAGCCTTACAAGTAAAACTCTCTGCGTGAATTTCAAAAAGAACTTTCCCCAAAATGGTTCTATTTCTCTCTAGCAGCCCTGACTGCAGTCCTTGCAAGTAAAACCTTCTGTGTGACATGAAGTCGTTCTCTCGAGAGCACAACTAATTAGTGAGGGTCACACGAGGGTCGCCATGGGACAGGGCCCGATGTTCTTAATCACTGCTGATGACCAGACTTTAGACCCTCTGGCCTCAACCTGATTTTGCAAAAGCCTTTCTTTCAGCCCGACCAGAAGATTCAGCATTCCTCAAGATCATTTTTCTTGTTTTCTGGGCCTGACTTTAAAAATATGGTGTTTTCGGAAGTCGTTTCATTTTTTCTTCTAGGAAGTGCAGCAAGAATCAGCAGCTGGTGTTTGATGCTGTTACTTTTAGTAACAGGCAACACATTATTTACCTAAAACTGAAATTTCAATCACTCGGACACATTAGTGTCAAATAATATCAAATGAAAACTCTTCGCTTCTTAACCTTATTTCTTCTAATTTTCTGAAAAAATGCTGCCATTTAACTATTGTATTCATTTTTTTAAAGAAAGACAAGCGAGTATGGTAAAGAGTTCAGAATGGTGAAAAAAGTATCATCCTAACTTTTCCTTATACAACTCAAGTACGAAATATGGAAGAGTATTTTGCAAGCTTTTGAATTATCTTTTCAAACCAGCACACCCATTAGTAAAGTTGATTATTTCCGAACATAAACTAGTATCTGGTCTTGGTGTGCATGGATGCGTACAGACTAAAAGATAGGATTATTCTTGTTTGGTAGGCGTGCGAAGCGTACACTGCATTGCACAAAAACGAGCACCAACGCTTCCGGTCGAGTTATATGTGCAGGTCTCGCTGTAGCCTCGCCTCCACTACAACATTAACCGTCCTGGTTGGTCATAAATCACTCACATTCAAATTGAAATCGAAAGAACGCAGGCGAAGGAATTGCAGTTGGCCCGACGACGCTTGAACACTGACGGCTCCCGAACGCCATTTGGATTTTTGAAGAAATCCTCGGAGATTGGGTATCGGCAAAAAGTGGAGGCTGAGCAAAACATCCATCGCTGCAGAGCGTGTTTCGGAGCGACTTTCTTCAGCACGCCAATCGAACCTTCAAATTTAAAGGCAGGCTTTTGGAAAACTTTGAAAATTTCAACGGGTTTGTCTTTTCAGAAGAACATAATTGTTCTGCTGTAGTTAGTTGTAACTTGAAAGTGGGACTTCAATCTTGCTCTAGCATTTCATGATCAAAAAAATTCAGAAAATGTATTTCGCAGAGCAGAAATTTGAAAGATTTGTAAATGATAGGATTGATGAAACACCTCATCATATTAGCAGCTTAAAATTAACTAGAGATAATGCATTCAAAACTGCTCAATAGAAAAAGCGTAAAATTTTTAGCCTTATTATAAATTCTTAAAATCAGTTTTTCGTGACTCAATGTGTAAAATTTCTTTTGGAAGCTGAATGATTAAAGTGATCAACTTTAGAGGTGAGTGACTGCAATCAATATTAAAAACATCATTCCTAATTATGAACGTCAAGAATTCTATAAATTCCATATATGATAAATGCCATGACGAGTTTCCCAGTCGGCATCATCGTTTGAATCATCTATGACATTCATGGACAACATCACACATTTGAATTACTCATACTCATCTCATGTAACTCAGCTCATACTCATTCAAGTACAGCAGTCTTGTCGGTAGCCTTACCTTTGTTACAACTATAAATACCGAAACTAATCCCTGTCTATCATTGTCACCGACCCATAACGCCAGCAGCCTATCATTGTCACCGACCCATCACGCCAGTAGCCTATCATTGT
>VCRD01004000.1:10206-22613 GCA_006783055.1 Trinorchestia longiramus
GCTCAATTTTTAATGCAAAATCAATGATAGAGGGGAAGTAAAATTAAAAAGAATTTCATGCTCGGAATTACACAGCTCGGGATTTAAAGCAATACGATTTGTGTTTCTTTTGGGTTACGCTCCTGATCGCACAATGAGATTCAAAAAACTCTTCATTCTGAAATGCACGACAGAGTCGTACCACTCCAGAACTTCGTCTAGTGAAATAAACACTATGGAATATTTTAAATTCTAGCCCTTCCGTTTTTTGGAAGTGAATTAAAATCCAAAATATTTCTCTTGCGGATTATTTCTGTGGCAAAAGCAACTGTGTGCTTGTAAAATACAAAACATGTCATACAACTGAACGTTATCGACGATATAAAGACACGGCTTGTAAGCAGCAGTTACTATAATGAATAAAAGCTTCCGACCGCTCTTTTCCCATTCTTCATCCAGGCATTATAATCGAAGAGCATCCAGATCATAATAGAAAAATTGGGCTGTGAACTTGAATTGACTTTTGTTTTCACTCCAAGTTTCAGAAAAATACTAAGTTTCTGCTCGAACAATAACTTGAATATTCCCCTTTCTTTCAACTATGTAAATTGAATGGGGGAAGATAGCGAAGCTTTGTGGAAATTTTGATTGATGCTATTGATACACTTTTATGACACAGCTTATGCAACGTTGAGACGTGATTCATGAAGAATCAAGAGCGGCATCATGACAGAGTGCAACATTAAACACCAAGAGAAGAAGAAAACTCATTTTAAATCAAGAGCGAGGTTCTCAAAAGGAAGGCAAGTTCAGAGGCCTCGCACGATTAGAGTCCATAAGTGGCGGTCGCATCAGGAATTACTGCGAGCAGAAATGCCCGGGGAAGCGAGAGTGTTCCACTGGGGACTAAAGTTGAACGAGGAAAAGCCTTGAAGCACGCAAGTTCAACATAGAGGTTATGGAGGCACTTCAACAACGAAGAGTGGAGCAAAATCTCATCATCGAGCTCTACCGTACCCACAATTCTATTCGCACAGTTGATCAAAGAATCTTCCGTTTGTTTCTTATTTTCTTCCTTGTTCTCGGTGACATTAAGAGAAGTAGAACCAACAGCAGACGCACACCTTTCGTTGCTCAATGCACAGGGCACACCCACAGCAGCACAACTGCAGTCATTCCAAGGCGAAAGTTAAGCCATGAGCTTCTCAGATCCACACAAGTTCCTCAATCCAATACACCGTCAGCCAGACGCTATCTCGACCATCGTTCACAAACTTAGTAAGGGCTTCTTTGAGGCTCAAATCGTGAGCGAAATAGGGAACGGAAGGCAGCATCCAAAAGATGTTGCTTTGATGTTCCCAGCTGAAAAAATGATCGTTAATTTAGATAACCGATTACGAGCTGTTCATTAAAAATCTGGAGAAAATAAAATCGTTGAATTAAGGGACAATCTTTTATACGACTCTGTGAACGAGTCTGCAAACATTTTTACTTTCTAAAAGCGATCTAATTTGGGTAAAATTGATGGGCTTAATAAATATTGCACGTCCCTACAAGAAAGAAAACTTTCTAGCAGTGCAAGTTAATGAGGCTGGCTTGAAAACGGTGAAAAATGTTCATTCCGTCGAGGACTTTTACACTGATTTTTAAAACTGTGGCCCGAAAATTTGTATAGTTAATCAAGTGAAACGAGGAAATGCTATATTGAAAATTTGAATTAGTTGACTTAAAATCAGCAAAATGTAGATTAAATGATATTGCAGATAATATACTTCAAAAGAAAGTCGTCTGCACCACACGTAAGCTGTCACAGAATTGACACTAATAAACTGGTATAATTTACCTCGTAAAGTTAGGTTACTAATTCTGTAATAATCTTTACGCGATGCACTTCAATTTTGAGTTTCATAGCATCTTTAATTGGTATCACATATATAATTTAAATATTACGGTAATCTAATTTACCCCACGAGCTATTTAATAAAAAATGGTGATTGTATGAAAAGTGATAATCACATAACATTTTTTAGACACTCGAAGCACCACGTTCGGAGTACTCGTACTTTGTTTGACCAGATTGGATTTGACAAAGTTCGAGTGGATATCGAGAAGGAGAGTTGAGCTGGATGCGTCAGTCCTCAACTGTGATGTTCATGCGACCAATGATCCAATGCTTAGTGTTTGGGCAACGCTGCTTCACAAAACTGAACAAACTCATTAAAACTGCTGATGAGAACTCGCTGATATTAAGCAGCACTAGCATTCCCGAGACGCAGACGTACGTGTACGCCTAGGCCTTTGCAAAAGGCTCAACTTCTTGCAGTACATTGCCAAAAAATAGTTTCGATCACAAAATAGATGAGTTTGCCGATCAAGTGGGTTGCGAACGCACTGAACAGACCACGGTAACGTAAGACGTACATAACACACTGCAGAGGTGTAATGCAAGCCACGTGACTGGTCGTGACTTAAGTTAACACAACTCCAAGTAGGGAAAATATTTTTCATAGCAAACTCGCGCATTACATATAAGCCTCACAACAAAGGAATTTCAGTTACTAAAAATTACGGGTAAAATGAGTCTAATAAAAATCAAACTTCAGCAGCAACTGTATCAATTTTTCCGTTAAAAAATTGTTAAAAGTTGAATAATTTTTGATTCCCTTCATTGATGTAGAAATTTTGAACAGAACACCAATTACTTTTTCAGATATTCCCGTTAAGTTAGCAAAGTAGGCGAGCGCATCGCTCCAGTCTACGCCCCTACAAGATGTTGCTGCAAGTCCACAGACTGCAGAGGCTGCAAGCCCCCGGACTACAGAGGCTGCAAGCCCCCGGACTACAGAGGCTGCAAGCCCCCGGACTACAGAGGCTGCAAGCCCCCGGACTACAGAGGCTGCAAGCCCCCGGACTACAGAGGCTGCAAGCCCCCGGACTACAGAGGCTGCAAGCCCCCGGACTACAGATGCTGCAAGTCCCCAGACTACAGATGCTGCAATTCCCCGGACTGCAGAGGCGCATTGCGTTCTGTACTGCACAAATATAGACAGCACAAAAATTGAAAACTGGAAAAATTAATTTTATAGTATATTGAACACATAAATTAGATAATTTCGATGACTTTAATTCCAATATCGTTGAAGATTAGTTGCTAATAATTGATTATATTTTGTTCGTGCTTCAACTGATACTTTACATTGAATTAACTCTTTGCTCTCTGTTTTAAAAGCTCATTCTATATCACTCTGAACGAAAGTCATTTTTTTAAATTTCATTCTAAACATTAATAACTACAGAATTAAGTTTTTCACGTTCTCTTATTCCTTACAAGTGAACGAAGCATGAGAGTATCATTAAGCAAGCAAACACTTGAATTTTCTACTAGAACACAAACAGGAGAGTTTTGCAATATACACCAGCACAAAAAGGAGAGTTTTCTGGATCCCATAACAAACAGGAGACTTTTCTACTATAACAGCACTAACAGGAGACTTTTCTACTATAACAGCACTAACAGGCGAGTTTTCTAGAATACCACCACAAACAGGAGTTTTCTAGAATACCAGCACAAACAAGAGAGTTCTACTACATATACCAGTACAAACAGGAAAGTTTTCATTCGTGCAAGCCAAAACTCCCTGCTCAAATAATCACAAGCAGACAGTGTTGCCAAGTCTGTGTACACTGCGAAGTCCACTGAGCATACACGACACCGTCAGCGTTCACTGAGAGATCACAGTTCACTCAGACCTCATGTGACACTCGTACTCGTGAGCCTGAGTTCAGCATTCAGTCGCTAACCAGGTCAAGCCGAGCTTTAATTGCAGTAACGCTCCCAATTAAGCCGAGGGTCTGGTGCTCGTCCCTAATGCACTCATCTGGCAATCAATTAGTGCTTATCAAGAGACCAATACAGATGAGCTACACCAATCTCAAGTCTTTGTTCCAAAAAAGAGGTGAAAAATGACAGCGAATAGTTCATTTATAAAGAGTTTTGCAAATAAGTATTGTGATTTGGAGAGTAGACTGTACAAGGAAGATTACACAAATTTATGTACAAATTAAAACCTTCCCGGCATTCTATATAATAAAATATATCTTTCAGTTATTTATTCACCCAATTATTTATTCATTTCAAAACATTTTTTTGTCCACGCTGTTGGATGACACAGGGGAAATTATTTTCAAACATGCCCTTCTTAAGAAGCTGAAATAAAGAATTTATCTTAGGCGAACACACAGGTATACGTGCATTTTAAGAATTACATTGTGGATACATTAAACGTGGTATTACCATAAAAATATGGTATTATCCTTCTTTTCTTTTCAAATTCCTTTGGAGAGGCAGCGTCAACTGTTGCATGAAAGAAATAAATTCATTATGAAAAAATGTGAATTTTTTCCCGCGTCGGTCTATTTCGAAGCTGCGTTGCACCACAAGTAGTCGGTAACACAGGCAGCGTTGCACCACTAGTAGTCGGTAACACAGGTAGCGTTGCAGTACAAGTAGTCGGTAACACAGGCAGCGTTTCACTACAAGTAGTCGGTAACACAGGCAGCGTTTCACTACAAGTAGTCGGTAACACAGGCAGCGCGACTGTCACAAAAAGACGAAGTGATACAAACACAACAATGATGACATCCCTCTACGAAGAGGTTTATATGTCGGCCCCCTTCGATTTACGGTGGTGTCTTTAAAATTATCATATATAAAAGACAAATTGACGTCATGAATAAATTTTTCTATCCTGCTATTACTTTTTCTGCATCGTGCATACAAGAGTTTTATGACCAGAAAACAGGTCATGCAGCGTTTGATGCACGAACGCTACGATATCGCTTCAAAATGCTTAATTCACCCATACTCAAATTCGAGTTTTGATTTGTCCAACATTTGCTAATTTATGAGAATTTAGGTCATACTTGCTATTGTATACAGGTTACGCAACAACAAAATAAACTTGTTCATTAACATTGCTAAGATGAAATACGAATGAGATCATAACTAGGGTGTAACAATAAAAAGCACGAGTGAGTAACGCGATCATTTATGTATCTTTACAACATGAAGATAAATCGTAAGTGGTAAAGGTAAATGATTGCGTTACTTGCTCATGCTCGTCCATAGAAGAAACATGAGAAACAGCAACGACAAATTAAAGACAGAAAATGTAAAAATAATCCCTTCAACTTTGCAAGTAAAATAAGTTTGCAAGAGCCCCCAAAGAGTAAAAAATTCCCCGTGCAGTTCATAGTAGAGTAAGTTTGATATAAAGGGTCATTTTCAAATAAAGTCGTGAAGATAAATGCATCAAAAAACCCCACAATTTTGAAGCAATTTTCTAACAAGTGTGCTATAGGAACAATTGCAATTTTCAGAATCAAAATTATAACAGGTTATGAACCTTATTTACAGGATTTCACTCTGCATGACCATTCAACGACTATGTCAATCAAGTGCTACGGCCACTACGTTAAGGAAAGAATTGCTAGCACCTGAAACGAGTGCAAGGTCATGTATGATACTTACACGTGTGTGCACATGTAATGCATGTACACTGGAAACAAAAAATACACAACGTGTAAATCTGGGTGAGTGAAAATGACGAAACAGCTTCAGGTTTAGCAACATCACTTCAAAACTGGTTTAACTAAAGTACTGAAGGTTATTTCCTTCAAGCCCCAGTTTGTCGAGGGAAATAAACTACAGAACTTTACGTTGCAAGTCCTGCTAATTACTTGAAACTTTTCTGCTTCATTTCCCACACCGTAATGTGATTTTATAGCTCCGGTTCCAATAGCCTCACTAAATCTAGTCTGAGAGGACAGACGGAGCTGCTGAAGCGACCCCTGGGTGAGGTCAATAGATGGAATTAAAGAAGTTGTCACAGCGCAGTCGTCAGCGAAGAACTGGGACATAGTGAGAAACAACACCAGTGGGTCCAGGTACACGGGTTGCTAGGGCTTGCAATGTCAGGGAACACGCGTTACTAAGGAGCTAACTAGCACCTGCCTCTTGCTACGAACATAAGCTCGCAGACGCCACATCATGCGTATGCGTCTACATCAAGTGTATGCGTCTACATCAAGCGTATGCGTCTACATCGAACGTATACGTCTACATCGAACGTATACGTCTACATCGAACGTATGCGCCTACATCAAGCGTATGGGCCTACATCGAACGTATGCGTCTACATCAAGCGTATGGGCCTACATCAAGTGTATGCGTTTGCATTAGGCGTATGTGCCTACATCAAGTGTATGCGTTTGCATTAGGCATATGTGCCTACATCAAGTGTATGCGTTTGCATTAGGCATATGTGCCTACATCAAGTGTATGCGTTTGCATTAGGCATATGTGCCTACAGCAAGTGTATGCGTTTGCATTAAGCATATGTGCCTACATCGAACGTATGCGCCTACATCGAACGTATGGGTCTACATCGAACGTATGGGTCTACATCGAACGTATGGGTCTACATCGAACGTATGAGCCTATATCAAGCGTACATATACGAGGCCATCGAACGTATGCGTCTACATCGAACGTATGCGCCTACATCGAACGTATGCGTCTACATCAAGCGTATGGGCCTACATCAAGTGTGTGCGTTTGCATTAGGCATATGTGCCTACATCGAACGTATGCGCCTACATCGAACGTATGCGCCTACATCGAACGTATGCGCCTACATCGAACGTATGGGTCTACATCGAACGTATGGGTCTACATCGAACGTATGGGTCTACATCGAACGTATGAGCCTACATCAAGCGTATACGAGGCCATCGATGTAAGTTTTTACGAGACGTCAGCTCGTCATGTGTAGCACATGCATGCAAAACGAACATAACTCCACGTCCGCCTCGTAATTGCAGCACAGCGGAGGCAGTTACCTCAACTCGCACGCATCCAGTCAGTGGATCATATTGCTTTTGCGAGTTCTTTTCCTGTTTTAGGTATTCAAATCCAAGTTCACGAGAATGATTGGTGCCTGTGCAAGTAAACCTACGACACTCGAAATTTTAAGCAGATCTAAGTTAATCAAATAAAAACAATACAGTGAAATAACAAAAAGTAAAACAATAAAATCAAAAATGCTTGTAGACGAAAAATTTCGCGAGTCGTAGATATTTTTGTCTTGAATAGAATGATGTTTCGCTTCTTTGCTTACACGTGTTCGCTGGTGTGTGGTGTGTCCAGGCAGATGTTTCCTTAAATGGAAATCTAATTGGGTAGGAATCAAGACCATGTCGGGCCCAAGACAGCGAGGACCAAAACTTTCCAGTCGAAACTTGGTAACAAGTTTTTAGGTCGGTGTGAGGCGGTAGTCTTCTACTGATGGAGAACACTGAAATCTTTATTTCCTGAGCCACACCTGCAGACAGGAGACTTCAGAAGTGGACAAAATATATACGTTAAGAGATTAAATAAATATAGTCATAAAAAGCGTAATGTGGAAATAATATCCCTTAGCTGAAACCTTAACATTTTGAACGCAATAAAAAACAGAGACAAAGACGTACAAAATTGCACCCAAAATAAGGCGTTTGCTACAAGTGTCTTCATCTTCACTGAAAAAAACTGAAAAAAGACAAATCTTTTAAGTGTTGTTTCTTAGCAGCAGCACACCTTTGGAAAATCCAATCGTGCAATTCCTACTCCTGAATTTCAGCCAGCCCAACTTCCATTCATGACTTAGAAATCCAACTCAGACTCCGACTCTACAGGAATAATTCTTGTCGGACTCCATCTCCATAACTCTGCGACAAAGTCGGAAAGATACTCAGGTATGACTAGGAGCCTTTTGGATTTCCCGTCCAAAATCCGAAGTGCAAGTGTCAGACTCCAAATGGAAATCTTATTACAAACCTATTCTCAAACATTTTATTCTCCTGCCTGACGTATTTTTTGATCCATGTTTCAGGATCTGATAATCGAGCTGAACTTGTATTTTATGTCCAGCAATATCATGTTTTTGCAGTAAATAAACACGAATGATTGGGCATTTTGGAGAGAGTACAAATGACAAAAACCGTTTTACTCTCAATAAAAACATTGCTCTCGAGAGCTTGTTTATCCGATAGAAAATAAACAAGCATACCTACCATAAATGAACCCTAATTTTTTCTTTGCAAAGCTAACAAAGCTCACTAACTTAACAAAAGAAGAGTATAATTGGTCGGGTATTGTTGAGCAACATAAACTGACATCCAACCTAGTTGGCAATTCAGATAGCAACGGTCCTCTTACTCATTGCTATTATACATACACAAACCACGCATGAAGTTGTTCAGAAATCCAGCTTGTATGACAGATTAAGCTAAATTTCAATACATTCCTGTACCATATTCAGAATAAATGTAATCGATTAAAATGATATCAGATTCGACAGTGAAGGTCAACATGATCGTCAAAACCTGCGCACGCGTCGTGCAGCAGTACAGTATTTACCATGCTGGCTGCAGTATTTAAAAAGATCATGTTACATTGGAACACGAACCAATCGCAAAGATTTACAGGTTCAAAATACAAGTTTCATGGAATATCAACAGAAAGTAAAAGCAATAGAAGATATTTCGTACCATGGCACAAAACGCCGTTGTTCTACACATTTTTCAACAGTCGGCAACAACGCTGGGGGATGAAAGCATAAAAAATGTCACTTTAATTAAACGAATTATATCACAATTTCACGGGTACGTTTCTTTTAACATATTACGATTTATTCAGCAGCAAAGGGCACGTTAATTAAAAGGTTAAACAAAATTAAAAGCACAAGAAGTCATCCAATTTGTATAAACAACGTTCAAAGGAATATTTTCAAAAGGCACTCTTTAAAAACTCCGCAAACAAGCTTGGAAGGAACTACAACAGCAGAAGATGAATATCTTTCGGCATGAGTACAGAAGAAAATGATCAGAATATAACTTGAATGTTATTCTGTGTCACCAAAACCAAGATTATCGAGACCCTCGCAATGAACACGTTTCAGATATTCCGTTACGAAGAAAATCAAAGGAAAGTCTATGAGTGCCTTAGCTGAGTAACTATATCAACCTGTGTTATGAATACAGCGGTATCTAGACGGAGAAACTCGAGTTAAATCCAATGCATAAATCAATTGAGAAAAACTCCAAGAGACTCCATGACAATTATTCTCCAATGTCTCGTGTTTTTTATTTAGAAGGTACATGCCGAGAGACAATAATATTGGGCTTGTTATTTACGAAAATGGGACAGAAAACTGCCCAGAAGAGCACAAATTGTTTAAGGAATAAATCTTCATGAGAGAACCTCGAACAAAAGTTGAAAAAGTAGCATATAATTCTGAGGTCAATATTGTGTATTTATACTGGTAACATTAACTGCAAGGTCAAATTTAACTATGAGTATTATAGCACGAGCAGCAGTGCTGCGAAAGTGGCAGATTCAGCGTATCTTTATGCTCGGTCAAAGACTCCAAAGAGTTTCCAGCAGTGAAGCTAAAATCTTGCATTTGAAAACACGCGCAAGAGTGAAACTCTAAATTGTAATTTTTAATTTATTGGTCGACGACTTAGCGTGAAGTGCTAATGATCAATAAAAATTCATTATTATTACAGTTAGCTAAAAACTTCATTGTATTTAGTCAAATTGGAAGTTGCATATCAGAGAAAGACTAAAAAATCAGTGAAAAGTTGAAACATGTCACGAATTATGAAGATAAAAATCTCGTTATAGGTAATTAGAGATGTAGTTGAATTAAGTTCTAAGGTTTCACATCCACTTATTGTAAAAAAACATTTACACACCAACTTTACGATTCCACTATGAAAAAAATAACTGAAGCTTTAAAAGAAGAATGAACCTATAAACAAGTACAAAGTAAAATACATTTTCCGATCTATGAAATTCCCAATCTTCCGATCAATGAAATTTAAGTTATTGCTATAGTTAAGTGAAAATTACATATCGCTGGATAAATTCTGAAATCACATTTCAGAGAAAAATGAAAAATAAGAAAGGAAAATGGCACATGTCATGAGTTGCCATGATTGAAATACCAATAGCGGGAAAGTGGATTTGCTGTAGATCAAAAGTTAACTTTTCCTACCTAATTATTAAAAAGCATTTAAAAATACAAAATAAAAAATAAAATGAAAAATTTAGGCAAGAATGGAGCTAGAAAGGCAAATGTTCTGACCTGCGTAGTATGCGAAAATGCAAAATTAAATAAAACGAGCATACACGTAACATCCTCTGTTTGTAGAAAAACATCAACGAGCTCATTTATTAAACAGTGATACCTCACAGGTTCATTTTATTTTACTGTTAGAATGCACTCGTACGGTTTACTGGATTCAGGACATGATGCCTGTATTTAGAATGCCTGAAATGAATGTTTATTGAGATAGAATTTTGTATGAAGGCATGCGTGCGACAAGGGAGTGTGGACTGTTACAAACACATGCACACTTATCAAAACGAATGAATAGTGTTATATTTGTCAAGGCTTCCATGGTTATTATCAATACTCTTCATTTTTGAACCCACGACTAAGTTTGTTCAAGAATAAGGTACTGAGGTAAACATTAGCTGAGGGTAGTGCTTGGAAGACCTGATCACGTGAAAACCTGCATTAGATTAGATTAGATTAGAATGAGGCGATAGGAACGAACCTTCTGGCCCATTCATGGGTCGGTACCCAAGTCCCATGCCGTAATTCTAGCCGCTTATGGTCATACATAAACCAACCATGGCAGCAGCGGACTTCGAACCCAGGTCTTCGCGCATCGCAAGCAGGTTCGCTCACCAGTCGACCAAGCTGGTGGTTACAAAGCAACGTCCCTGCATTACAAAGCAACGTCCCTGTCCAAGAGTGACTAAAAAAGACGATAACAAGGAAGAGGATTTGTAAAACTGATCTTCAGTCTAGTCGGAGAAAAGTTACAAGTCTGGCAGCCAAAAGCGACACTAACTGAATGCAAAGATACACAAAAATTATATCTAAGCCAAAAGCACAAGCAGATCAGATGAGAACATAAAAGAAACACTGCCCCGGAAGTTCAGCTAGCATTGGGTGTATTATCTAGTAAAATTCCTGTCAAGGTATAAGACCAGATGCAGTAGCTTTGAGCAGCTGAATAGTTTCTGAACAGACCAACAACAGCGAATGTTTTAAATAGATCTTTTACCCTCCACGTACAGTAGGTAGAGCGCAGCGAGTTTTGAAATGCAGTTACAAAGACTAAAAAAATTACTTTTCCCCACGATTCACAAAGCATGTGTTTTTATCAGTTTGTTATTGATCCAGCTAAAATATTAGGATTTTCTGAACAAAAATAAAGTTATTTTTACCAGTCGAAAGTATATGGTTTTGAAAGAGAGGTCAAAAGAAAAAACAATTAGTGTACGCGACGATTCCTAATTAATCGTAGGTAGCGTTTCATAAGGGAAAGCAAGAAAATGTACCAATGAAAGAGAAATTGGTGCAAGTTAAATTAGAAATATTCCGCTTGTTTAAGAAAAATAATCGAACTTCAAAGACAAATGATTGCCTACGATTACTTGTACAGACTGGGAAAATCTACAAAAATGTCAGCAATAATTGCTAAATAGTTTCTTATGACACAGGTAAGTTCTAAGATGGAATCATAAAAAATAGAGTTATGAGTGCTGCAGACCACTCGAGAACCCTTCCCTCCATGTGAAGGAAGCACGATGTTCAAACACGAAATAAATCCCGTTATGCATACGAGGGAAGCACTTATGAAGTACAACGCAAAATAAATGCCGTTATGAGTGTGAGGGAAGCACTTATGAAGTACAAACACGAAATAAATCCCGTTATGCGTGTGAGGGAAGCACTTATGAAGTACAACGCAAAATAAATCCCGTTATACGTGTGAGGGAAGCACTAATGAAGTACAAACACGAAATAAATCCCGTTATGCGTGTGAGGGAAGCACTTATGAGGTACAACGCAAAAAAAAAATCGGAAATGCGTGTGACGGAAGCCCTAACGAAGTACAAACACGAAATAAATCTCTTTATGCGTGTTAGTACACTTACAAAGTAAAAACAAAATAAATCCGTTCATACATGTGAGGGGTGCACTCACAACGTTCAAACACAAAATAATTCGAGGAAACTGCGGAAAATCGAGCGATGTACCCAAAATGTACAAAAAAATTTGGTATATATCTTAATAGGAGGTATAGCAATTTCATAAAGTTACAAATGAATTAACAGGTTATTTAGTTTTTCAATTCTTTTGTTAGGGTAGTGTGGGGGCAAGTCGGACATGGGGGCGACCCGTACAGTCGCGATTGACAAAAAACAAATGGCGGTATGATGACGTCACGCACGCTGAGGATGAAGAAGATCCATCCAAACAGTCCGCCATATTTGTTGACGGCGCTGCTCCGCCGCTGTTCGTGCG
>VCRD01004000.1:29872-40161 GCA_006783055.1 Trinorchestia longiramus
ACGCGACACGTCTACAAGCAGGTCTACGCGACACGTCTACAAGCAGGTCTACGCGACACGTCTACAAGCAGGTCTACGCGACACGTCTACAAGCAGGTCTACGCGACATGTAGAGGAAAAAATTCTGTGGTGGAGTCCGCAAGAAGTTTCATTTTCAAGAACGACTCCTGATCCATGTATATAGGCAGAACTTCAGGTAAAGTATGCAAATTAGGTTGGGAAAGAGAAAAAACTTCTGTTGATAAAAGTACGAACAATCTTTACTAAAGTTGCACAGTTTATCCAGAAAAGAGTAAAATAGAAGAATAGGAATGCGTGACGTGAATTAATACTGATAAGAGGAATGACATCAAAATGCCAGTCGACATTGAACACGGAATTGAAAAGTTCTAATACGAGTATTTTCCGAACGACTAGACAACTATGCTCGATGCTGACGGAAGTCTAATTTTTGCTGATGAAAGGTACAATTATTCATAGAACTCAACAAGCAATACTAAAACCTTTTACAAGTTGAGTATACTAACAGTATAAAAAGCATCATTGAATTAATGTTTGCTCTAGTTAATCGTCAACTGGCACGTGATAGGTCTATAACTCAGGAGAACATTGAATTTTCAACACCATCAGAACTAAAAAACGTCCATGAAACACTAAGAATACTAACAGAATTCTACGAAAAATTGAATAAAATACACAATATACTTTTACCACCAACCCATGACGTTAATATCGTGTCCGTAATGCACTTTTCTAAAGGATAGGGTTTAGTCAGATAGGGATATTTGACAAAGAATCTTGTCCACTGCACGGGTACCACAACCTCGTGTCCGCCACCGCACATCACGCAACCTGGACTGCTTATCGTGCTGTGTAGTTATGCGGAGGTCACTTCACAATGAACTGCATGCCCTTATAACTCGTGTTGTTTGTGGTCCAACGTTAAATACGTTTGGAAGACTGCAACCAACAGTAGCGAAATTATCACTGCACGGTTAGTAGTTTCAAGGTGCTGGTAGATCCCATAAGCTTTTGAATTTGGCTGAACAAATGATGCAAATTTCGAAATCTACGAGCAATTTGAAAAATTGTGAAACCCAATGAATGTTTGCTGTTCCCATGCTTTAACCATGAAAAGTTTTGACTCAAAGTAAACAGAGTTAGAAGTAAACGAACTAAGTCTAATGCAAACTAATTTAGCTAAGGCAAACATGCTGATTTTCCAGGGGCCGCCATCAACCCCGTTACGAGAAGAAATATTCGGTAGTGAAACTACACACAAGAAAACTTTACCCTAGATCAATCAACACAATCTGATATCATCACAATGAACTTCAGTGAAAAGCTGAACCTAGAATAAACGACTCGGCGTGGGGTTTACTAAATTAAATTTTGTGTAAACAAACGAAGATTGAGGCAAACAAGTTAATACCAAGATAAACCAACTGAGACCAAGGTAAACGAACTAATAATACCACAACAAGCAAGCTAATACCAGGATAAACAAACTATCCCAAGACAAACTACTACCAAGACAAACCAACTAATGTAAAAACAAAAAAACTAATTCTAATACAAACAAACTAGTACCAAGACAAACAAACTAACACCAAGATAGACAAACTAATACTAAGACAAACAAACTAACTCCAAGACAAACAAACTGAGGCGGAGGGTAAACTAAGTGGACCGGAAGTGGGCCGTTGTCGTTGCAGTCTAAGGCCGGGAAATTGAATGCACCCGAGAACTGCCAGACCCAAATTGAGTTTCAGCAGAGCAAACTGGTCAACTGTGGCAGGTGAGTTAGCCCGCCAGTTGGAGTTTGTCAATTGCACCAGTTAACTGTGTCCACCGTCGGAACTGGTCAATTGTGCAAGCTGGGTGAGTCCAGAGAGGTTCGGATTAACACTCATCGGTTTTGTCACGTTCGCAAAGCTGATTGTAGTGTAAGAATGTAGGATTTGAACACACTCCCCGTTAAGAGATTACAGCCACGCAAAGTACTTTGTTCAAGAAATCTTCATTCACATGGTCAATATCAGTGATTGTCATAGAGATCATCAAGGTAACTTTTGTGACAGAACGACGCGAGGACAGCGTCTCTTGCACAGGGACGCGCAGAAATACAAATACTGCCTCTTTGTTGGAAATCATAGGCAGGTCATTCCATCGTTATGCAACTCCAGTCTTCCCATCACGAACATATTGAACATTTTACAAATTGAATTCAATAATATGTATAAAACTAGATAGTTCCCGTTGAAATTCCACGGTTTGGATTTGAATAATTTGAAATTATTATAAACAACGAGCCTGTTAACGATTTTTGACGAATTATTGTGTTTTAAATTAATACATACAGAAATTTCATTCTGTAGCTTATGTTTTGATAACATGGCGTAGATAGTATCAGTTGAAATTCTACGGTTTAAAAGTGATCAAATTAAGGATCTATGAAATCAAATACATTTTTTAGTTTTACCCGTGGTACTGTCAGAACCTGAATATTTTTCATTAATACACACAGAATTTTCATTCTGGATCTGATGTATCAACAACATAGCCGTGTAGTACAAAAAGACTAATAACACAAAAAATGGCGTATCTACATCTACGTATATAATAACGTCTGTCCGATAGCTTCCTATTTATTACCAAAGAAAAATTATTGAACTGAAATCAGAACGGGTATACCACGGGTATGATTGAAAATTATTTTATTTCACAGATCTTTCATTTTATCATTTTTGAACCAAGGAATTTTAACAAGTACTATCTGGGCCATGTTATCGGTAGATAAGATACAAACTGGAAGTTCTGTATATATTATTGAAAAGTATTCATTTAAAACACAATAATTCATCGTAAATCTTCAATTCACTAGTAGACCCGGACGTGAATATTCACATGTTTTTAGCTGAATGTTTTTGATTGGTCTGCCAATGGACGCGGGCCCTGCGAAGGAGTTTTCACATTGAAGGATGGGCCTTTGGTATCCACAATACAATGCTTACAATAGATGTACACTACACCCTACCGAATTTTCCCCTATCTGAATCCTTAAGAGCATGACAGAGAGACAGACCAAGTGAGCAAGCAAGCAGATAGATGCATAAAAGATTCACGACAAATTATCGTGTTTTAAATGAATACATTTCATTTATATAATATAGGACTTCCATTCTGCATCTTATCTACCGATAACATGACACAGATAGTACCCATAAAAATTCCTTGATTTAAAAGTAACAAAATAAAGGATCTATGAAATCAATACATTTTTCAGCTTTACCCGTGGTACTATCAGAATCTGAATATTTTTCTTGAATATATACAGAGCTTCCATTTTCTATTTTATCTACCAATAACAGGGCCGAGTGGGAGAAGAAAGCTAATAACGGAAAAAATGGCGTGTTTTATAATGATCCGACGCCTTTGGTACCGACAATACAATGCATTGTATTGTCTAGTGCAATGTGTACCAGTTAACTTTGCCATGCGAGCAGCATTGCTTCGTCTTGCCATTTCGCGTTGTTCGTCCGATAGTCTTCGGTGTCTTTCTTGCTGTCGAAATCTTGCTGCTTCTCTCTTACGGTTGGACACGTTTCTATCCATGTTCGCCTTTTTTGCCGGAATTTTGTTCTGAAATATCCTCTATTATCTCTTTGAAGCTTTTCGAGAAAATCATAATTCCGAAAACATTAACTCAGTTTCCAAAATCATTGGCTTTATACTTAGTGGTCGCCAGGTTACTGGTCAAAATAATTTAATACATTTCTTTTCACATTATCAATTAAAAATATCAAAGCATCATGATGAATTTCAACAGAAAAAGGTCCAAAGAAAATTTCTATTTGTAAAAATAAACCGATTGTGTATTCTGGATACCATAACGCAAGTGAAAGGAAATTGAATTGCTACGGAAAAATAATGCAATAGAATGATTTCTTGTATTTCTTAAGCTTTATCTGTGTTGCTATCAAAGCTATCGATTAGAAGAGGGACAGACGGACGCGGCTCCTATTATAGTATAGATTTCAAATTATTCAAATCTAAACAGTGAATTTCCACGGGAACTGTCTAGTTATTATGTAGCGGAATGAAAATGATGGTTTCCTTATTACTTCAACCAGCACTGGCCAGCCACAGAGCAGCAACAATCAGAGAATAACTCTCCCATTAAATTAAAGCACAAGCGCTGAGTAATTGAAATTTCGGCTGGGCCAAATTGAAGCAAATAACGTGCAGACATCATGCCTTTGAAATACCCAAGTAGAGTCCACTTTGCTTCTACTGTTATGTATAGACTGGACAGTTCACCTGGAAATTCCATGATTTAGTTTTGACTAATTTGAAATTATTATAAAGATGAATGTATTGAAGATTTGCGACGAATTATTGTGTTTTAAATGAATCAAGTATTATATGATAAAACAGTTAAAACTTATTCAGCGCTAGAAGAAACAGTCTATTAAAGTCATAAAATGAAGGGAAGACTTAAGTCATGAATATTCTTTTTCCAAAGTCGTAATCTATATATATATATATATATATATATTAGATTACATATCTCTCTCTCTCTGTAGCTATCTGTGTCCGTCTCATTACTTCCTTTCTATTGCTGAAGAAAAATTATTGAACTGAAATCAGAACGGGTATGGTAGTATAAACATTGTATCGTGGATCCGAAAGGCGCCAGATCACTATAAAATCCTCAAGTTTTTCCGTTATTAGCTTGCTTCTCTTGCACGGCCGGGTAAGCGGTAGATAAGTTACAGAATGGAAGTTCTGTACATATTCATTAAAAATATTCAGATTCTGATAGTACCACGGGGAAAACTGAAAATCATATTTTATTTCAATGATCCGTAATTTAATCATTTTAAACTGAGGAATTTCAACGGGTACAAACTGGGCCATGTTATCTGCAGATAAGACACATAATGGAAGATCTATATTTATTAATGAAAATATTCATTCAAGGCACAATAATTCGGTGTCAATCTTTAATATATTAGTCTTTATAATTAATTCGAAACAGTAAAATCTAAACCGTGGAACTTCCACGGGAATTGTCTTGTACATGTATGCTAGCCAGTTCCCGCGGAAATTCCACGATTTAGATTTGACTTATTTGAAATTATTATATAGATGAATGCATTGTAGACTTACGACGAATTATTTTGTTTTGAATGAATACTTTTCATTAATATATAAAGAACTTTCATTCTGTATTTTAGCTACCGATAACATGGCCCAGATAGTACCCGTTGAAATTCCTTGATTTAAAAGTGACTAAATTAAGGATCTATGAAATAAATACCTTTTTTAGTTTTATCCGTGGTACTATCGGAATCTGAATATTTTTTATGAATATATACAGAACTTCCATTCTGTATCGTACTTACCAATAACATGGCTGTGTACGAGAAGAAAGCTAATAACAACAACAAAAATAGAGAATTTTATAGTGATCTGGCGCCTTTGGTATTCACAATACAATGCTTATAATACGTGCATACCTGTTCTGATTATAGATAGTTCAATAATTTTTCTTCAGTAATAGATAGGAAGTAATGGGACGGACACACACGGATAGATAGATAGATAGATAGATAGATAGATAGATAGATAGATAGATAGAGATGGAGATACACTATGAAATATGTAGATAGACAACTGTTGATATGGAAGAAAAAGGGTATTAATTTTTTTAATTCGGTATGTAGGAGTATTTTTGGTGCACCAGTGAACTAAGAGGAGACATACCAAGTAGTATGGAATAACATGATTTGAATGCCGTCGTTTGGCTTCGTGCATGTACTTTTAATACTGACGAAATCGCATTATGAAATAAATATTATTTCTTGAGGTATGCTGCATGATAAATAGTTACTCTTCATGAGGGGCACCGAAGAGAAATACTTTGAATCGATTTGGATGTAAAAATATCAGCGTTCGTCGGACAAAAGAACCTTAATTTTTAATATATTTAGCCCAAATCAAAGAAAAAAAACAGAAATTCGGACGGGAAGTGACAGCCAAGAGAGAGAGAGAGAGAGAAGACATACCTTCCTTATATGGTACATAAAAACCCTTTGAATTACCTTAAGAAGAGACCGACCTTCTGAACAGTGTGCAGCAACATAAGGGGTGTGTGCAATTTCAGACTCATACAAAATAAGAACATCCCAACACACACTAGGGAATATCGCTCAGCTGGAGTGTCCATCCATCAGAACAAGGAGAAACCATTACTACTAAAGCAGACGTTGACCTACGCATGACCGTACATCGCCAGCCATAGTGGAAGAGCAAAGTCCGTAGACTTAATGGACCTTCTCTGTGCTGGCAGTTAGGCTGCGTTTGCTCATGAGAGGAAAGGAAGAAAAATTATCTTAATTCTGCCGGAAAAGCTAAAAGATGTTACGGTTTGCTCCTCGAAAAAAGTTTTAATGAGGCTCTCTAAAGTTATGGACAGATTAAAGGAAAGATAACTATTATGTACAACAGCAAAAGTAAACGAAGACAGCATTGATACACTGGGGAGATATGAAATACCGTAATCAACCAATAATTCTTTTTAAAAATTTGAAGTTATTTCACGATCAGTGAGAATAAATAATGCAAAATAAAGTTAACAGAATAAGGTTACATAAGGTCCTTAACAGGAACTGTTGAATAAATACTTTAACCGTCACAATACGCATCTATTAAAGCAGTGAGTCCCAAACTGGGGGAATTTCCCTCCGGGGGAAATTTGAAACTACCAGGGGGAAAATAATTAAACTGCCAACTAGCAATAAAAAATCCACAAATAAAAATATAATAAATAATTTATTATAAAATCTATAAGAAAATAAAATATATTTTCTATATTATTATGTATAACGCCGATAAAGATATAGTTACATAGTTATCAGATAACTATATCTTTATCAGCATACTTGTACAGTTTAAAATAAATTAGTGAATAGTCACAGTGTGTTTTGACTAGCCTTTCCCTCGTACACAGGAAGGGAGAAATCTGGTTGGCTAAACTGGTGGTGCACTGGGGAAATGACAGAAAAAAGATTGCGCACCTCTGCGTTAGAGAGTAAAGACCCGCGATAGAAGAGATGAAGAACATAGAAGACAGAGCGCGAGACGCCGGCTACGGAGTGTGTTCCATCTGCACTGTAATACAAAAAAAGGGACTCAGAAAAACACGACACTCTGAAATGCCAAATAAAACCCACAATAGACTCCTACAACAAAGCGTAGCCGAACATTTACAGAGCAATTGAAGAGTTGTTCACTGAAACAGCCACTACATCCTTCTTACTCTAGGTGCTCAGAATTTTAGATCCTCATGCCCAGCGCTTTCCGGCAAAATGATATGAAGGATCAACTCTTCAGGGCTCCGTCTTGGGGGAAAAGGGGTTTTGGAAATCAACATCATTGAAGTAACCATCGCATTAATATCGTTAATTTCAATCATGAGTATAAAATATATGTATGTAATGGTTCTAAAACAGGAACTATCGACACTTCACTACTACAAAAGTAAAATTATTATTAATACAGTAAATCAGTGTTAAACTCATGTAGCAACGACAGACCATATGAAGCCTGATCGGTACTGTACATATCCTGCCACTTTCATTGAATGCTTTCGCTCTTCACTGTTGAAATAAATTTTCCATTTGTGGTGGCGAGAAGCCAACAAAGTCTGAGAAAGAAAGTATTGCCAGTCTTCAAAGCCCTCGTATTGAAAGTCGTTTGCATTGAAAATGTTAGGGAGGAAATCTTAAGGCCCATTCATTTCCATTAAAGTAAACTCACTACAATTCACTCGGAACAGCCCGACTTGTATAGACAAGCTCGTCGGATTCGAAAAGACTGCTGGTTGGAGGGAATTGTAGCGAGTTTATTTTAATGGAAATGAATGAGCCATTATGGGGCACAAGATCATAGGGAATTTAAAGTTTTTAAGATAAACGAGCTAAGCAAAATATTATCAGGATAAAATGAAAGAGATTATACGTTCTCATTGCCGAATTGATGAGCACATTCGTTTTTACAAATCTTACGATAATTTTACCTGACAGAGGACGTAAATTTCTGTAACACAAGACTTCGAAACTGCATTCAAGTTCTGTAAAAGTGTTTGATCAGACCACACAAGAGTACAAAATCAGTCCGAAGTCAATTAAATGATTTGAAACCAACTCGGACGATTTATTGTTTCGGAACCGATTTCTTAACAATAGTTCACAGTGTCACTCGATGACATTTTTACTTCAGAAAATGGGAATATCTTAGTGCTCTGAAGAGGAAAGGAAAATACGTGGGTTGAAGAACAAAGGCGATGTGCAAATCAAGAGGAAGAGAAATGAAATAGTGCAAGGGAAAATGGTGATCGGGAGTGAATGCATATGTAGAGGGAGAGAAACAGAGAGATAAGAAGTCAAAAAGGCATGCTTCAACGGAGGGAAAAGCGGAATTTTTCAACAGACGCAAGAATGGAATACTTCAAAAGAGGGAAAAAGAATGCTTAAATAGCTGGGAAAGGGGAATGCTTCAACAGAGGGAAAAGAGAAACACTTCAACAGAGGCAAGAAGAGAATACTTCAATCGAGGGAAAAAGAATGTACAAACAGCTGGAAAAGAGGAATACTTCAAAAGAGTGTAGAAGGAAACGCTTGGGTAGAGGCAACAAAGGAATACTTCAAAAGGGGGAAAAGAATACTTTAATAGCTGGAAAAGATGAATATTTCAATAGAGGATAAAATGAAACGCTTAGGTAAAGGCTGAGTGGGAAGGCGCTGAACACGAGGAAAAGGAAAGTTTACGTGCATAACAAACACTCAAGAGGAGTAAAAGAGTAGCGGGGCGAAGGGGGATGGACACAGGAATATCAACACTCACCAAGCCACTGAGAACCGCTCTCCAGAACCTCATAACATGCCATAATACACCGTAATATAATATATAATATAGTGTAAAATAATATAACATAATACAATGAAAAAATATGATATAATGTAATACAATATAATATAATACAGGATGCAGCAGCGTAATTTCCTTTTTTCAAAGGAAGTTTTATTGCTGCACCCTGTACATATATTAGACACTTGTGCCTTCATCATAATTACTTAACAATAGATCAACACAAGTCAAGCCCTGCAAATTGACGTGTTCACACAACTGAACTCGAGGTCCTTAATTTTAATATGACGTAGACCCATCAACGAGGTGAACGAACTGAACTCGAGGTAAACCAAGTGAACACGATATGAACAGTAAATAAGGTAACTGAGCTGGATGTGAACAAGCTGAAGTGTTCATACTGCATCGGTCTACACGTTTAAGGGTCAAATGAACAAGCATCGTCTTTCTTCACTCCGCGACCCAGACTCCAGAACGAAGGCATTGCTGCACTGCACCTTGGTAACCGATTGAAAAACTCAAACTTTACAACAGATCGTCACGAGCGCAGCTCATCTCCTAATTGCTTTCGGTGGAATAAAACTCCTACTCCTCAGTGCGCCATCATCGTCACACACGAACAGTTTGTTAGGTCATATCCGATGACGTATTTCAGTATTCTCCGGTGAATGTAGAAGCCCTCAGCAGAAAACTGCACGTTTATGTCGTGACTGAGAACAGAGACAGCACTTACAGCTCTGCACTCTGTCTTATTACGGTGCTTGGTAGGGAAGAGAAGGAAAATGGGCATCATGAATTCATACCATACGCGGTCACTAGCACAAACAGAGGAGACGTGTTCACTTCAACGGAAAATGTAAACTAAGTGCAGTGGTATTAAATGTACAACTCACGTAGTAAACAGTAATGTGCACAATAAAAACAAGTATTGGTAATGGTTGTCTTTTTTCGAGTAAATTTACCTACATTTCTTACAAAATAAATCCTTACAATAGTCGACCTCGGGAGTCAAACCCTGAATACGAAAATTGCCGAAGACGTAAAATTTATTTTCTATTAACATCTAATGACCAGTTTGAAATATTTTTCTGAATGGTTTATTTAATAATTGAAACATAGATTAACAAACCCATGAGAAATCCCATATTTTAACTTATTTATTAGGAGGAAGTCAGTCATGTAAATGTATTGCTCATGTAAATAAAATTTGAATGCGTTACCCCAATACCCCTAACCACCAGCTTGGTCGACTACCACCAGCTTGGTCGACTACCACCAGCTTGGTCGACAACCACCAGCTTGGTCGACAACCACCAGCTTGGTCGACTACAACCAGCTTGGTCGACTACCACCAG
>VCRD01004001.1:1645-13065 GCA_006783055.1 Trinorchestia longiramus
AGCCCGGCAAGGAATGTTTTGGTTCTCTTTCGATCACTGCGGGGACTGTGTCGACTTCTCTGAACCTTACCCTCGGCATCAAAATCAGAAACAATTCGATAAACAGTCGATTTCGCATAGCCAGTGCTCTTAATAATGTCTGAAACAGAGTTCCCGGCGCGTCTCAATTCACATATGGTCGTTCTTCGCGCTAATTCCGCCATATTTTAGCGAAATATGCTAGATCTTAATCTGAAATATTATAGCAAAGGGCTTAAGGATTGTCTGTAAAAAAAGAATTTAGTCATAGGTTAGAAATTACGGAAGATATGTACTGTTAGAGTTAGCCCCAATTTAGCTGCACGACCCTGTATGTGCTTATGTCACTGGTTACTTGTTCGTGCGTAGTGTAGGATTTCATGTGTTTTTCTGTTCTTTACGGATGGATTGTTACAAACGTCAAAACGATAAAATAAGTTACCTGGGATTTTTTTAAATTTCTGCCATTGAGGTAATGTCACAACGAAATATCCAGCGTTATCGGGGATTTTCGCTTAGATTTCTGCGAGTGAGGTAATGTCACAACGAATTACGAGTATCTAGAATTATCTGAGACTTTAGACTAGAATTTGTAGGATTAAATTCAACGTTCAGTCTGAATGAATCATCTGAAATGTAGGACTTTTAAACTTAACGAATGAACAAAAGTAGGAACTGAAATGTTCGTATGGTACAAATATTTCATGAATGTTATGCTACGTAGATATTTATTCATTCTAGGAAACACTTGTTCTTTTCAAGTATTTGATGTCACATTCAAGTGGTTATTTTAGAGAAATTAAGCACTTCAACCCCTAAAAATTGTAGTTGGGTTACGTAGCACCTCTTATCGTGTAATATCAGCGCTAACTCGGCCGGTCATTGGTTGCTTGGAAGGAGATCGGCCATTGGTCAAGTAACGTGGACGGCCACGCGGTTGATATCTTGCATGTCTTGAGGTTGCCAGATTTTGCACCTCAGCTCAGTTTCGTTGACAAATAATCATCGCCGCCTAACTTCCTCGTAGACACGAAGATTTACCTTCACAATGACACATTTTACGAAAATTCAGAGAAGTCTGTGGAAATTAACGTACATCCAACGTTGAAAATTGACTTGTATGTAAGTTATCGTATCTGTAAACCAATGTGATAGTGGGCAATTCATGTGAGAATAACATTGCCCAAATGACATTATTTGTGGTTAGTGGTGGAATACGAGTGATTGTTCTACATTGAAAAGATTTTAAGGAATGGAATAATAATAAAGTTTGAGCAATTTATCGGAATCGAACGATTGTATTCTCTTTAACTTGTAATTTTCATTTCAAAAGTTATAATTCTCTGTCCTAGCAAGGGCATGTAGGCCGAAACATTTTTCAAGAATATTTTCGATCATGTTAAAAATCAAACCTCTTACTAATTTCCTATGGATCATTATATTAGACAACAATGATATTAAAGTGAATTATTTATTACAGAGAACAGCAAAGTATAAATGAGAAAAAGATCGGAAAACACAGGCTCCATTAGAAGCATATTTTTCAGTACACATATTTTGGGCAGATATGCTTCATAAGTTCTGACTTCAGTTCCTAACATCGTACTAAACTTAGATTTCTAACTCAAGTCTTCAGTTCCTAACATAAGTCCTAACATAAGTTACTAAGATAAGTATAATTCAAGTTATTAGGATGTGTCCTAACTTGAGTCATTAACAAGTATTTCTTAAGTCTTAGCTTGCGTTGCAATATCAGCAACAGCTCGGTTACTGCAGCGTCCCCTGCAAGCGCTTCCTCCTGGGCGGTACCGTGCGTGTGGGACCATCATTTACGTACCACAGGAATGTCTACATTTTATCTCAAATTCAAGCACGTGACTGTAACTATGATATGCATATGAGCCAACACGAGGGCATGCATTCCCTCATCCTCCTTACCCTCATCCCAGCCACCACCCGGCCTCGCGTTACCCAGATCCAGTGACCGGCGCCATGGCCAGCTTCAGCTTCAGGATTCACGCGGGCATCAATCAACCATGAAACTATTCCAGTAATTTGCGGAGGGGTAGAAAAACACTTGCTGTGTATGTATACATGTATATGTAAATTATGCTGGGTGATCTCAAAGCAAAGAATGTACCCTGTGTTATAACGCTGTAATGTTTTAACTATTAAACCTAGAAGGTTGAGATAAGTGCCATTGAGAAGAAAATGATTGAAAACTTTATTTAGTTGCCTAGATTTTATTAGAGAAATAGGAAGATGCATAAATGTTTTACTTTAGATATGTTTTTTATGACCAAAAAATGGCACAACTAACTATCGAGCAGGTACTTGTGGAATTAATGATTCAACAGGGCTAAATTATGAAATCAATCATCATTTTCAAGCTAGATATGGTGTACGATTCAACAAAAATGTCTCAAGAGCACCACATAAGACATCATGGAATGGTTGAAGGTCTCATTTCTTCACCGACTAATATAGCATGGGTCAGATTTTTGTGTGCCAACTACGTTGCTTGATTTGCCATCTTTATAAGCTACTTCATTTGGGTCTTTGTTAAGGAAAAGTATTATGAGTCTATCATCGACTATCGTTGAACTGAAAACGTGATTTGAGGCGCCATTACATCCATCAATATCAATATTTTGCATAACATAAATTGAAAATGTTGGTAATTCTATTGATAAGCTTATTGATTCCGGTGATGGTCATTTAGAGTATTGAAAATAAAATCATATAAAAACATTCATGTTCTGATTCCGACTTTCTATTTTTCTTAGTTTTAAAATTACAGCATTATAAAAAAGACGTATTTTTTTCTAGCCCCCGTGTCCATTCTGTGTGCTTGAAAGTATATGAGTGCTATATGTACGTGTACGGTGTCCAGCGTACGCCTGTGGGTACGTGTGCTGTGGAGACGCACAGAAGTGTACGAGTGTTATACGTGTACGGTGTCCAGTGTAAGGATACGCCCACAGAACACAGTGTTCAAATTACAGGGCGTCTTCGTGCAGCTTCGGCACATGGACCTCAAAAGTTACTTTAATGAGCGACTGCAACGCGACTCTCGCTGTATTGGGTACCGGAGTGTGGGTGCCTTACTGCTGTACGAAGCATTTATTACCACAAATGCGTTCCACTGCTTTTTTATGCCCTGAGAAACCGGTTTATATAGGAGAAATTGATAAGAAATGGAAATTTACAATAAATGTTTCAATAAATTTGGAAAACGTTTTGAAATTCAGTGTCAATGCGATTGTGAAAAAACTCTAACTTCAACTTTTTCACAAAATGCTAGGCACGTGAACTCGTTTAATATAACAAACAAACGTATGGATATCTTGATTTTAACATACGTACTACTCTAACCGTGTAATCACATTATTTTAACCGTGTACTTACATATCTTTTAACGTACGTGATCGTGTAATTTTCTGCTAATGGTCTGAAAATGTGGCTCTTGTTTTGGCGTCAACTTTTAGCTTTCAATCTCAAGTTCTGATGTCGAATGACACTTCATTTCTCGGCATAGGAGAGCGACACAATGCCTGTGTCAAGCACCATTATGTTCAGGTATGAGTGGTTGATGCCTGCGTCACCGAGTCTTCCATGTCACGACGTGCCAGCTAATTATTAGGTCATGTGTGATAACTAAATGACATTGTGAGGGAGAGCTTCCTAGCTTCAAGAATTTCAAAAGGCTAAGATCGGCCAGGTTTATTCGTTATCGAGTTTTACGTTAAAATTGGATTTGTTGTGCAGAAAATTGACAAGTTTCTCTCTTTTCCTCCGTATCGATGAGGCACGGAGTTTATAAAATGAACTGGGATCTTGCCCCAATGACCGGCACATAGTTTCTTAAATTATGGTCAAGAAAATCAATAGAAATCATGAAGAAGTTATAAGAAGAATGTTCCCTGACAATTTCGAAGAGAATTTCGAGGCCTTCATCCAACCCAAATCGGATTTCAAAATGTGGGTATTTGAAATGCTGCCGTTTGTATTTATTTAAACAACTTTCTTTAAATTTATGTACACAAGTCATTTACATGTTTACTTGGCGTTCTAATTGTCAAGGTATGATATATTTAACAGGCATATTTCATTACACAATAAATTTAATAACCCAGCCCATATAACAGATAATATGTATGCATTATAACTACAGTATATAAGTAGGCAAATGCAGTGTAAAAGTCCCATATGGATTTAGAATTTATGATAAATTTGCGTGAAGGATCTCACGGAAACGTGATCACAAAAGGCACAGATATACATACATCAAAATTCCTACACACACAATTTCCTCTGTACAATAAAATCAATATAATTTCGGAACTATCTCAAATTGACCTAATTTTTATTAAAAACTTGAACATTTGCGCATGAGAAGATACAAAAGCTTAAAGAAGCTATTTTTCTCTACTTGTGAATGAAATCAGCTGCTCATGGATATTGCAAATTCAGATAGACTAATGTACAATTCAGATGAACTAATGTACAATTCAGATGAACTAATGTACAATTCAGATAGACTAATGTACAATTGACATGGACTAGTGTAAGTATGAAAGCAGTGGAACTGAAGGCATGCGCCCACAAACTGACCAAAGTCACTTATCAGACGCGCTCCAGATTGATAAGCTGTGGCGGTCGCAGCGAGATTTGATATGGGGCGAACAAGTAGGTTGAACAAATAGAAAGTTGTTGTGTGAACGAGGAAATGAACAGCGGCTGTGAACAGGGTATCAGACGACCATGTGAATACAACACAAGTACACAAAGTGAACACAACACAAGTACACAATGTGAACACAACACACGTATGTGTGTGGAATCATTCAAACATGCTACAGCGTGAGGAGCAGTTAGAGACCTAACGAAGTATCAATAATGGACGAATGTTGTTGCTTTTATAATAAGAACTGAAATATGTGTGTGTTATGTTCAGGACCCTCAAGCAAGGATGTTGTTGAAGAACGTAAGGTGTGACCTCAGACTTCATTCTTAAGAGACACTTCCACTGGTTCGAAACAGTTGATGAATACAACTTTTGACGTTAGTTAGAAACTGTTGCTGCAGAGGAAAGAGGACCCTATAAATGGAACTAATACATTGTAATTTAGATATTAAACATTACACTTTGAAAAAAACATAAGAAACATAGATAAAGAATTAATTTCTTAATGTTTTCTGGCACAATAAGAGCTGAATGTTTTCCGGAATGTGCATCAACTATTTCCAACCAGAGGAAGTATTTTTGAAATGAAGAGTGTTTGCCAACTGACGCAAGTTTCGAGAGTTTTTCAACAATCTTGGAAGAACAAAAATGTATTAGGATTCTGTATACATAAAATACTAGGTATATATGAGAGACCATGTATACACAAATAACTATGTATACAGAAAAAACTATGCATCCATAAAAGACCATGTGTACAGAAAAAACAATGTATACAGATAATAGAAAGTACACATAGAAGACAAAGTATATATAAAAGAAACGCTTTAACATCATCACACATTGTTTCGACATATTAAACAGAAATAATTTTGAATGCCAAGTACAACCCTGAGCTTGGATGTCGACTCTCAGAATGTCATAATTTTTTATTTTCTTTATTGATTACTTACCATTATTATTTATTGTATTTAATTCATTCATGTTTAATTATTGATCATTACGTGTGAGCTCAAAGTTAGTCAGCATCACACGCAGGAGAAACTGTTCAAGGGACGGTTGTACGCTCGAATTTTTCCGAAAATTTTATTTTTTGTTTTCTTGAGGGCAGTTGTGAAAAAAAGCACACAAGTCTTTACAGTCTGACAGTAACAGCTAATTTAATTTGCTAATTTTTTTCCTTTTTTAGCACTACTTTAGCAGAGGTTTTGTATTTTTCAAATTTTGTATTGCACATCATTCCGATGCTTGAGCAATGCTTCTGTCTAAACACAAGTTCAAAGAACTGCATCTTGTTAATGCATCAAATGCGTGGAATGAATTTTATAAATTTTTTAAACATACGAGCATTTTTTTCAGTACTAATAAATAAATAAATAAATTTATAAATTAAATTAAGCTTGTCGTCATAAGAGCTGTCTCAATCATTCGTGCATCATCACTGAAACCAAATCTTTTCACTCTACAATTTTCAAGGTTACTTAGTAACACCAATTTATCAGTAAGTAGAAGCTCTTATACAAAAGACATGCATAATGACTGTAATCCAGAAAATATTTCAGGCAGCACAATTCACAGAACACAAGTGACGTGTCACACACTGATCTGTAACAATGTGTTCTGGAATACCTATTTGTTGGTCGGACGCGAGAACTCAGTGGTTCTCTAACCTTATCACTCACGCCACTCTGCCCTGTGCTTGATCTTACAACACGCCTCTATTTCCGTGGTGTGTTCAGTTGTGGTGTGTGGTCCATACACGCTTGTTGACATCCACACGCCGGCAACATGTTACTCTACACGCCGGCAACAGGTTTCTCTCAATATGCTTTTAGTAGCTTACGTCTCTCGTTGTGCTGGAATCTTGACAGTTACTCCGGCGTGTTGACGGTTACTCCGGTGTGTTGACGGTTACTCCGGCGTGTTCACAGTTACTCCGGCGTGTTGATGGTTACTCCATCGTGTTCATAGTAGTTACTCCGGCGTGTTGACGGTTACTTCGGCGTGTTCATAGTTACTCCGGCGTGTTGACTGTTACTCCGGCGTGTTGACGGTTACTCCAGCGTGTTGACGGCTGCTGAGTGTGGTTACCCACCTTCTTCATTGTCCACAGTCGGTTAGTACAAAAAGGAATTTTCTACCTTACTGACAAGTTAAATTTAATTTGCCAATAATGGTTTACGACTCCAAAGTTAGCGTTGTTTAATTTAATGGTTTTCAAGGGCTGCTCACTTTGCCTACTATTTAAAGAATTGAAATCGGCTAGTTGATAACAAAAACACAATTACGATTACATGTTTCGTGCCTGAACTCACGTGCCGAAAACGACTTTGCTCTCACGCATCACATATACGAACACTAAATAACTTTACCTTCAGACATTGCTGGTCAGTTTCCTACGCGGTTGTGCACACACTCACCATGGTTCCAACATTGTATGAACATAACAAGCACTAACATACACTCAGGTGCCGGTGTATGTGTATTATCAGCATTGCAATCAAATACACGGTTTCACAAAAACTCCCGCTTCCAAGAAAATTTCCTGTTTCACGATGCTGAAAAGGAGAATGAGTCGCTGTGAGGTGCTCATCAGCTCTTTATAAGAATCTTTCACCCACGCTACAAAAGATTTAAGTATATTAGGACAAGGGCATGTATTTTTGTAATCGATTTTTATTTGGTTGCACTGTGTATCTTTCTTTTCCGGTACACCACGTGCCAAACTTCTACATGCAACTGATTAGCATACAGGAATTAAATAGAATATGACGTCAGAAACGAGCTGAGTGGTCCAGTTTTGGGTTGCAACCCACGTCTCAAGTCGTCTAAATTTAAGGCATAAATCACACAAGTACGAACTTCAATCCTACACAGGCACTAGGATAGGAGGAGGAAAGGAAACTGTCATTGTCATAGCTATCTATTTTTACGCTCTAATTACCAAACTCGCATTAGACAATAGTTATATGACTTACGGTACACCAAGACTGGGGCAAATAATTTCTGGAGACTCCTAATACAATTAACAAGTTTCGTTACTCTACAGGCCGTGATAAAGTTAAAAAGAAAAATCAAAATCAATAAAATTTCTACAGGAAATGTATCACAATCATCATTAAAACACACGTACAATTGTACAGGGCGCAGCGCCCTCTACATGCGGACCATATAGCCTAACTCGGAATACAAGCGCTTTTTATTGGAGTAACACCAGATTGAAAAACATGTAATTGGCCTGTAAATTAATATTACTACACGAAAAAACTATGCATCGTGTTTTAAAATTGTTCATTTATGTTTACTGCGCTCCCAAGTTTCTGTTACAGAAATATGATCGTCTAATTTCTCAATCTAGATTGCATTAATCTTATTTTATTTTTGAGTAACGTTACTTCTATTTTCCAGAGTTATTTATTTATATGTCACAATTATTTATTTAGTAAACAATTAAAATATCTTCCATACCTCTAGGTGGTCCAGGCCCGTAGCAAGGATGCAGCATCGCGAACAAATTTTATTCTGAAAAAAAAGAAAAAATATTGTATCAGAAGATGTGAGCAGCTTTCAAAGTACGTTCCTTTCAATTTTCTACACCGACTTCAGTCGTAAAAGAAAGAAATTAACCCAACAATAAGCACAACTTCTTGACTGAATACAAGCCATTGCAAAAAATATAACGAGTTTGATTGAAAATTTTGTTATACGTCAACCGAAAATCGATTTCAGTTAAGTTTAGAATCGTCAGACTTCAACTTTAGTTATTATTCAGTCTTTTCAATTAAGTCTTTCAAAATCGAAATAACGATTCCCAGTTATAAAATTTACATTTCTATGCCTTGTGCACTTGGAACTGGAAGGTTGTCAAGAATTTCTATAGTGTTTAAGATGTGAGCTACGAGAAGTACTTTCTAATTAAGGACCTTGTATTTTCAAGTACGAGAAGAACCTAATTAAGGGCGGGTGTTCTACAGGGATCAGTACTAGATGCTCGTGTACTAAAACTCAAGGCACGTTTTCAATAGTTATAACTACGAGGTTGTTGGCATATATAATGACTATGCTATGAGCTAAAAAATATAAGTGATCATTCGAGAACAGTTGTTACAGACTAAAAAACTAAGTTAATCAGAGAGCGGGTGTTCTGACAGGGTTTGAATTAGGTGCTTCTGTATTCAAATATTATAATATCTTCAACTAAAGGGCTGCAGCTGAAGACATATTTTAATAGTTTGAACTTCAAGGATGTTGGCGTTTATAATGTCTGAATTATAAGCTGAGAGAAGTAAGTGGTCATCAGAGAACGGGTGTCGTAGGCCAAGAGAAAAGTAAGATAATAAGAGAGCGGGTGTTCCGCAAGGGTCTGTATTAGGTGCTCCTGTACCCAAGCGCCGTTATCTCTTCTAAGCGCCCCAGAAGGCACAACCCACCTCGCATTTTCTTTGTCACGTTCAGAAAATCAATGTATCGACCAGCCTGGGTAGACTATTGCTCTAAGATCGTGTGTGTGAGGAGCCACCGTCACCGACAGCTGCTTCTTTCCTCCCTTCTTTGGCGATAAATCCATCTTTCTTCTTTTTCTTTGCCATTGGTTTCTTTTCTTTTTCTTCCACAGCGAGGGTTGTCTAGGACATTGTTCTCTGAACGCACGTCTGTACCGTGATGCCCAGGGCAGCAAAATTATGGGCTGATTTTGAACAGATATTTAAACCTTCTTCTCATGTACTGGTAAATACACTTGCAAAACTACAGTGCTTATACACTACTTTTTAAAGTTAATATTCATGCCTATGAAAGAAACTGTATACAAGAAACTAACAATGATATAGCAGTGGATAGCACACAGTCAGAAAATGAAAGTCTTTTGAAGTTGTTTTAATTCATCCAGTAAAGATTCACTAGTTTTAAAACAAATGCCTATGCACATGAAGATCAAATTCTTATCATGATATGGTGGATTGAAGTTTCGGAAGTTGTACCTTTCAATCTGGCTAAAACTTTGATATTACCGAAGAGGACAGTAAGAATTTCGTAGGGCACATTTTTGACGCGCTGTATCTTCTAGAAAAATTAAAATTGAATTATAATTTCTTCACTTATGATAATTTAAGTTGGTGAATATCAGTTATGATTTGATTAAACAAAATGAAATTTGAAGCAAATTGACTTGCTTCCAGTGAGGATAAAATTATTACGAGTTTTGCCAGCGACGCTTTACTGAGTTTCGATATTTTTGGTCACGTGCTCATAAAAGATTCAATAACTTAAATGAAGGCACAAGCTAGTAAGTTTGTTAATGATATTCCATGGACGGAGGAGTTGTTTAGGAGATCAGGTCAGAGGTAATCCATTCTGGAAGATGATGTTTATAAAATTTATGTGTTTAAACTTGTACTTTTATTTAACACACAAATCGTAGTCAAGCATAAAAATTTGATAGTTTTTCAGAGAAGTACTGATACAAGATATTCGAGCAAGGGAATAAAATTGTAACAAAATAAGCCTTGCGAGACTACCATTTTTTGGGTGTTGATACGCTCAATTTGTAGCCAATACCAAATCGCATGAAGAAATCTAATTAACATTTGTTGCTGAAACGAAGAGTGCTATTAAGCACCGTCCTAATCGTGCCAAATCGTACGAAAAACGAGCAGTTCATGCATACTTTCGTATCCGAAGTAGGAGCCGTATTGATTGGCGTTACTTTTGAGACCATATAAGCTGTTAGCCCCAGATTTTATCCTTAGATGACGGAGTTTCAGAAAAAAAGACGGAATGAGCTCTTACTGTTACTGATAATATCGAAAATCGATTGGCCAGTGTACACTGCGAGATCGTGACAAAGGAGTTCAGCTAACCAAATGTCCTCAAATGGAGAGACACTTTGACACAATTCATCTACAGACACAATTCAACTATAGTCAATTCATCTATAGACATAATTCATCTACAAACACAATTCAACTACAGACACAATTCAACTACAGACACAATTCATCTACAGACACAATTCAACTATAGTCAATTTATCTACAGGCACAATTCATCTACAGACACAATTCATCTACAGACACAATTCATCTACAGACACATTTCATCTACAGACACAATTCATCTACAGGCACAATTGAACTACAGACATAATCTTTCGCTCAGAAAATATGTACCCTATTCTATAGTTTTCATAGACTTGATTTTATATCATCTTCACTTATTTAGTAACTTTTTATGTATTCTAGCCCACATTATTCCATGAGTTTTTTTACGAACATTCCCTTTCATGAAATTTTCAGCGATGACAAATATATTTTGGTTGGGCAGGTCTGAGTAGTTGTATTTCATGTTCATGACATTCCTTTTTGAATTTTACCCTTTTAAAGCATCCACCTCATGAATGTATGTACAGTACGTACTTCTTGCGCCCGGAAGGAAGTTTCATGAGTATTTCATAGGCATGGTACGCACACTGGTTGTGATGATGCAGTAGCAGACTGCTCTCTGGACGGGAACAGCAATGCCCTCCGACCGCCGTGGGAAGAAAGATGAGCTTTTTTACTGGATTGTCGAGTGCTTTGCGCGAGCTCTGCTGATAGACTAGCGTCAGCAGTGGTAGCAGCGTCAGCAGTGGTGGCAGCGTCAGCAGTGGTGGCAGCGTCAGCAGTGGTGGCAGCGTTAGCAGTGGTAGCAGCGTCAGCAGCGGTGGCAGCGTCAGCAG
>VCRD01004001.1:28181-43633 GCA_006783055.1 Trinorchestia longiramus
GAGTAACCGTCAACACGCCGGAGTAACTGTCAAGATTCCAGCACAACGAGAGACGTAAGCTACTAAAAGCATATTTAGAGAAACCTGTTGCCGGCGTGTAGAGTAACATGTTGCCGGCGTGTGGATGTCAACAAGCGTGTATAAACTACACACCACAACTGAACACACCACGGAAATAGAGGCGTGTTGTGAGATCAAGCACAGGGCAGAGTGGCGTGAGTGATAAGGTTAGAGAACCACTGAAACCTCGCGTCCGACCAACAAATAGGTGTTCCAGAACACATTGTTACAGATCAGTGTGTGACACGTCACTTGTGTTCTGTAAATTGTGCTGCCTGAAATATTTTCTGGATTACAGTCATTATTATAATAATTAAGCATTGATGCATGTCTTTTGTATAAGAGCTTCTACTTACTGATAAATTGGTGTTCCTAGTAACCTTGAAAATTGTAAAGTGAAAAGATTTGGTTTCAGTGATGATGCACGAATGATTGAGACAGCCCTTATGACAACGAGGTTAATTTCGTTTATAAATTTATTTATTTATTTATTTATTAGTACTTAAAGAGATTCTTGTATGTTTAAAAAATTTATAAAATTCATTCCACGCATTTGATGCATTAACAAGATACAGTTCTTTGAACTTGTGTTTAGACAGAAGCATTGCTCAAGCATCGGAATGATGTGCAATACAAAATTTGAAAAATACAAAACCTCTGCTAAAGTAGTGCTGAAAAAGGAAAAAAATTAGCAAATTAAATTAGCTGTTACTGTCAGACTGTAAAAACTTGTGTGCTTTTTTCACAACTGCCCTCAAGAAAACAAAAAATAAAATTCTCGGAAAAATTCGAGCGTACAACCGTTCCTTGAACAGTTTTTCCTGCCTGTGATGTTGACTAACTTTGTGCTCACACGTAATGATCAATAATTAAACATGAATGAATTAAATACAATAAATAATAATGATAAGTAATCAATAAAGAAAATAAAAAATTATGACATTCTGAGAGTCGACATCCAAGCTCAGGGTTGTACTTAGCATTCAAAATTATTTCTGTTTGATATGTTGAAACAATGTGTGAAGATGTTCAAGCGTTTCTTTTATATATACTTTGTCTTTTATGTGTACTTTCTATTGTCTGTATACATTGTGTTTTCTGTATACATGATCTTTTATGTATGCATAGTTTTTTCTGTATACATAGTTATTCGTGTATACATGGTCTCTCATATATACCTAGTATTGTATGTATACAGAATCCCAGTACATTTTTGCTCTTCCTAGATTGTTGAAAAACTCTCGAAACTTACGTCAGTTGGCAAACACTCTTCATTTTAAAAATACTTCCTCTGGTCGGAAACAGTTGATGTACATTCTGGAAAACGTTCAGCCCTTATTGTTCCAGAAAACATTAGGAAATTAATTCTTTATCTATGTTTCTTATGCTATTTTTCAAAGTGTAATGTTTAATATCTAAATTGCAACGTATTAGTTCCATTTTTAGCCTCCTCTTTCCTGTGCAACAACAGTTTCTAACTAACGTCAAAAGTTGTATTCATCAACTGTTTCGAACCAGTGGAAGTGTCTCTTAAAATTGAAGTCTGAGGTCACACCTTACGTTCTTCAACAACATCCTTGCTTGAGAGGGTCCTGAACATAACACACATATTTCAGTTCTTATTATAAAAGCAACAACATTCGTCCATTTTTGATACTTCGTTGTGTCTCTAACTGCTCCTCACGCTGTAGCATGTTTGAATGATTCCACACACGTACGTGTGTTGTGTTCACATTGTGTACTTGTGTTGTGTTCATTTTGTGTATTTGTGTTGTGTTCACATGGTCGTCTGATACCCTGTTCACAGCCGCTGTTCATTTCCTCGTTCACACAACAACTTTCTATTTGTTCAACCTACTTGTTCGCCCCACATCAAATCTCGCTGCGACCGCCACAGCTTATCAATCTGGAGCGCGTCTGATAAGTGACTTTGGTCAGTTTGTGGGCGCATGCCTTCAGTTCTACTGCTTTCATACTTACACTAGTCCATGTCAATTGTACATTAGTCTATCTGAATTGTACATAAGTTCATCTGAATTGTACATTATTTCATCTGAATTGTACATTAGTTCATCTGAATTGTACATTAGTTCATCTGAATTGTACATTAGTTCATCTGAATTTGCAATATCCGTGAGCAGCTGATTTCATTCACACGTAGTGAAAAATAGCTTCTTTATGCTTTTGTATCTTCTCATGCGCAAAGGTTTAAGTTTTTAACAAAATTAGCTCAATTTGAGATAGTTACGAAAGTTTATTGATTTTATTGTACAGAGGAAATTGTGTGTGTAGGAATTTTGATGTATGTATATCTATGCCTTCTGTGATCACGTTTCCGTGAGATCCTTCACGCAAATTTATCATAAATTCTAAATCCATATGGGACTTTTGCACTGCATTTGCCTACTTATATACTGTAGTTATAATGCATACATATTATCTGTTATATGGGCTGGGTTATTAAATTTAATGTGTTATGAAATATGCTTGTTAAATATATCATACCTTGACAATTAAAACACCAAGTAAACATGTAAATGACTTGTGTACATAAATTTAAAGAAAGTTGTTTAAATAAATAAAAACGGCAGCATTTCAAGTACCCACATTTTGAAATCCGATTTGGGTTGGATGGAAGCCTCGAAATTCTCTTCGAAATTGTCAGGGAAGATTTTTCTTATAACTTCTTCATGATTTCTATTGATTTTCTTCACCATAATTTAAGAAACTATGTGCCGGTCATTGGGGCAAGATCCCAGTTCATTTTATAAACTTTCTGCCTCATTGATACGGAGGATAAGAGAGAAACTTGTCAATTTTCTGCACAACAAATCCAATTTTAACGTAAAACTCGATAACGAATAAACCTGGCCGATCTTAACCTTTTGAAATTCTTGAAGCTAGGAAGCTCTCCCTCACAATGTCATTTAGTTGTCACACATGACCTAATAATTAGCTGGCACGTCGTGACATGGAAGACGCGGTGACGCAGGCATCAACCACTCATACTTGAACATAATGGTGCTTGACACAGGCATTGTGTCGCTCTCCTATGCCGAGAAATGAAGTGTCATTCGACATCAGAACTTGAGATTGAAAGCTAAAAGTTGACGCCAAAACAAGAGTCACATTTTCAGACCATTAGCAGAAAATTATACGATCACGTACGTTATAATAAATGTAAGTACACGGTTAAAATAATGTGATTCACGGTTGGAGTAGTACGTATGTTAGAATCAAGATATCCATACGTTTGTTTGTTACATTAAACGAGTTGACGTGCCTAGCATTTTGTGAAAAAACTGAAATTAGAGTATTTTCACAATCGCATTGACACTGAATTTTAAAACGTTTTCCAAATTTATTGAAAACTTTATTGTAAATTTCCATTTATTGTCAATTTCTTTTATATAAACCGGTTTCTCAGGGCATAAAAAAGCAGTGGAACGCATTTGTGGTAATAAATGCTTCGTACAGCAGTAAGGCACCCACACCCCGGTACCCAATACAGCGAGAGTCGCGTTGCAGTCGCTCATTAAAGTAACTTTTGAGGTCCATGTGCCGAAGCTGCACGAAGACGCCCTGTAATTTGAACGCTGTGTTCTGTGGGCGTATCCGTACACTGGACACCGTACACGTATAACACTCGTACACTTCTGTGCGTCTCCACAGCACACGTACCCACAGGCGTACACTGGACTCCGTACACGTACATGTAACACTCTTAAACTTTCAAGCACACAGAATGGACACGGGGGCTGCAAAAAATACATCTTTTTTATAATGCTGTAATTTTAGAACTAAGAAAAATTGAAAGTCGAAATCAGAACATGAATGTTTTTTATATGATTTTATTTTCAATGCTCGAAATGACCATCACCGGAATCAATAAGCTTATCAATAGAATTACCAACATTTTCAATTTATGTTATGCAAAATATTGATATTGATGGAAGCAATGGCGCCTCAACTCACGTTTTCAGTTCAGCGATAGTCGATGATAGACTCATAATACTTTTCCTTAACAAAAGCCCAAATGAAGTAGCTTATAAAGATGACAAATCAAGCAATGTAGCTGGCACACGAAAATCTGACCCATGCTATATTAGTCGGTCAAGAAATGAGACCTTCAACCATTCCATGACGTCTTACGTGGTGCTCTTGAGACATTTTTGTTGAATCGTACACCATATCTCGCTTGAAAATGATGATTGATTTCATAATTTAGCTCTGTTGAATCATTAGTTCCACAAGTACCTGCTTAGTAGTTAGTTGTGCCATTTTTTGGTCATAAAAAATCATATGTAAAGTAAAACATTTACGGATCTTCCTATGTCTCTCTAATAAAATCTAGGTAACTGAATAAAGTTGTAAATCATTTTCTTCTCAATGGCACTTATCTCAACCTTCTAGATTTAATAGTTAAAACATTACAGCACTATAACACAGGGTACATTCTTTGCTTTGAGATCACACACCATAATTTACATATACATCTATACATACACAGCAAGTGTTTTTCTACCCCTCCGCAAATTACTGGAATAGTTTCATGGTTGACTGATGCCCGCGTGAATCCTGAAGCTGATGCTGGCCAGCGCCGGACACTGGATCTGGGTAACGCGAGGCCGGGTGGTGGCTGGGAGGAGGGTGAGGAGGATGAGGGAATGCATGCCCTCGTGCTGGCTCATATGCGTATCATAGTTACAGTCACATGCTTGAATTTGAGATAAAATGTAGACATTCCTGTGGTACGTAGATGATGGTCCCACACGCACGGTACCGCCCAGGAGGAAACGCTTGCAGGGGACGCTGCAGTAACCGAGCTGTTGCAGATATTGCAACGCAAGCTAAGACTTAAGAAATACTTGTTACTGACTTAAGTTAGGACATATCCTAATAACTTGAATTATACTTATCTTAGTAACTTATGTTAGGACTTATGTTAGGAACTGAAGACTTGAGTTAGGAACCTAAGTTTAGTACGATGTTAGGAACTGAAGTTAGAACTTATGAAACATATCTGCCCAAAAAATGCGTACTGAAAAATATGCTTCTAATGGAGCCTGTGTTTTCGATCTTCTTCTCATTTATACTTTGCTGTTCTCTGTAATAAATAATTCCCTTTAATATCATTGTTGTTTAATATAATGATCCATAGGAAATTAGTAAAAGGTTTGATTTTTAACATGATCGAAAATATTCTTGAAAAATGTTTCGGCCTTCATGCCCATGCTAGGACAAAGAATTATAACTTTTGAAATGAAAATTACAAGTTAAAAAGAATACAGTCGTTTGATTCCGATAAATTGCTCAAACTTTATTATTATTCCATTCCTTAAAAACTTTTCAATTTACTACAATCACTCGTATTCCACCACTAACCACAAAAAGCATGTCATTTGGGCAATGTTATTCTCACATGAATTGCCCATTATCACATTGGTTTAGAAATACGATGACTTACATACGAGTCAATTTTCCACGTTGGATATACGTTAATTTCCACATACTTCTCTAGATTTTCGTAAAATGCGTCATTGTGAAGGTAAATCTTCGTGTCTACGAGGAAGTTAGGCGGTGATGATTATTTAGCAACGAAACTGAGCTGAGGTGCAAAATCTGGCAACTTCAAGACATGCAAGATATCAACCGCGTGGCCGTCCACGTTACTTGACCAATGGCCGATCTCCTTCCAAGCAACCAATGACCGGCCGAGTTAGCGCTGATATTACACGATAAGAGATGCTACGTAACTCATCGACAACTTTTAGGGGTTGAAGTGCTTAATTTCTCTAAAATAACCACCTGAATGTGTCATCAAACACTTGAAAAGAACAAGTGTTTCCTAGAATGAATAAATATCTACGTAGCATAACATTCATGAAATATTTGCACCATACGAACATTTCAGTTCCTACTTTTGTTTATTTGTCAAGTTTAGAAGACCTACATTTCAGATGATTCATTCAGACTGAACGTTGAATTTAATCCCACAAATTCTAGTCTAAAATCTCAAATAATTCTAGATACTCGTAATTCGTTACGACATTACCTCAATCGCTGAAATCTAAGAGAAAAATCCCCGATCACGCTGGATATTTCGTTATGACATCACCTCAATGGCAGAAATTTAAAAAAATCCCAGGTAACTTATTTTATCGTTTTGACGTTTGTAACAATCCATCCGTAAAGAACAGAAAAACACATGAAAGCCTACACTACGCACGAACAAGTATAATAACCAGTGACATAAGCACATACTCTATATTAGTGACCCTGTTACTGGTGGAATACTAGCACTGGTAGAAATAGAGGCTTCTTAGTTCTGAAGTTAAGGTATTAGTTTCGTAAGAGGGTGAGGTTTCGGTGCGTTTGCCTTTTCATTTGTATGGATAAGAGTTTCCTCAACACCCTCTCAGTCACTCCCCAGTGCCCTTGCTTGTTCACGAGTAGACCACTGAGGGAATATTTGATACATGCATAGAAGTATATGCGTATACTATATACGCAAATTGCATATTATGATATGTAACAAATGTATGCAACAATAGACAGATATACTAACGGTTCTTGAATAATTATAATGTTACTGCTCTCAGAAAACTTGTAATAAATTAAAAGTAAATGAAGACGTAAATTGAAGTGCCCAGCAATTAGTGAGTGTCTCTCTGGAGAGTGAGATAATATAACAGATAGAAGAAACATGGAAACCATGACAAATAACTGACTAGGTACCCTCAAATTAACGTTTCACTATACCAATCATCAACTTGTACACGACGAATAAAATTACTGTATTCTGTGTTATTTAATATATTTTGCAAACGTCAACAAATGAGTTTTGCAAACGTCATCAACCCTAAAATAGAAACTGTACGATAGGATTCTAAACGACCAAGAAATAACAAGCTTTATGCTCACCTTATAATTTCACAGTACTGATATAAAAGTGTTTGAGCTTCATTGAGGTGCCTGTGCGTGACTAAGGCCTTAACTTTTGATTGCATTGAACCTGGGTGGTAACCCAAGAATGGACCAATCAACTCGATCCTGTTGTCGCATTCGATTCTATTCTAAAATTGAAAGGCGACTTCTGAAGTCGGAATGACTGAACTAAAGCCTCGTGAGGAAGATGGATGGTGAAGCAGCCAGCAGCACAGGTGTGTCTCTACAGAAAGCCTCCACTTCATACACGCCAAATCGCCAAGAATAAATCAGGTATTGAGAGTTATACTAGCATGGATGTCGCTCAACTCCGCACTTGAGAGCTGTGTTAAAAAATTAGCGTGGGTTGCATGAGTGAATGAAGTTGTGTTCGGCATCACTGACGAGCATCAGGCTGATGCCTGAGGAGACATTACTGACGAGCATCAGGCTGATGCCTGATGAGACATCACTGACGAGCATCAGGCTGATGCCTGAGGAAGCATCACTGACGAGCATCAGGCTGATGCCTGAGGAAGCATCACTGACGAGCATCAGGCTGATGCCTGAGGAAGCATCACTGACGAGCTGTCCAACAACCCAGTCTGATAATACAGTCATTTTGACTTGGATTCAAGTTGATGAATATATTTCTGAAAAATTCATAAGAGGAAACAATAATTCACATAAGCGCAGCAACGATGCTGGGGCGGACGTATGGAGCCTCAAATATTAGAAGAAATATTTTACGTTGCACTTGTTTTTGATTCAAGTTATTTTAGTGGAATAAATATACAGGTAAAAAATAAGCTAACATGCACTATTTGATTATGGAAATTATTTCAAGCTTTACTTGATCAAAGAAGAAAAAGTCTGAGAGTTGTATCTTCCAAATTCAGTGAAATTTTTTAATAAAATTTAGGGTTTTGGTCGAAATGTTTATTTCATTAGTACTTAATGCTAAAATTTGTACTTTACCTATAATAATTTACATTCTGTACTGTTTTTTTGCATTTATTTATAATATTAAAATGGAACTCTCTGTACTAATCTATTATTTATACCTTTATCTTTCTGAGCAAACGCTTTTGCTTCTGTGGTTATTTGAGATGAAAACTGTTACTTTTGTGTTGAATTTGCTTGGCAGTTTTTTAAACATTTATTTTCACAACACAGAGAAGCCATGCAACCCTAGTACACTTTTGTTTAAATAAATTCTATAATTTATTCAAAGAAAATACTTAGCACACTCTTAGTTCAAATGGACCATTGGTTCCCGAAATGATTAATATGAGAGCCAATGGTACAAATGTCAGGGCTTTAGATAGTGTGCAGAGCGCATTAAAGCTGTGATCATAAGTCATGTCTGCCGCTACCAATGTCTATGACGGTGTTCGTGCGTGTGATGACCAGAAATATCTCTAATAATCAAGAAATCTGCGCCTGCCTGCATTACCAGACCCACACCTGCACTCCTCAAACTTTTTAATTCCAATTCAAGTCATGAACAAAATCATTTCATGATGAATTATTCATGGGAAGTCGCAGCAACACATATGGGACGCTCAATAGCTATTTCTCGAGCGTAAAGCTGCCTGAAGAAAAAGATGTACGTCCTGTGGAAGAGTTATGCGTGTTCATGTCCTGGATATTTGTGTTTCTTCAATTTATATTCCACCACAGAAAATTAATTGATTCCCATGAATCAATGAAGATTCAAGATTTAGTACAACTCAGCGTTATTTTTTTCAATTTAACTGCGGTAATAATCCTGTATTTCCAGTTCTCAATTTAACAGTAGTAATAATCTTGTATTTCTAGTTCTTGTTCTTTTTCCTTATGTGAGTATACGATATTTCCTTCATGCTATTTCTTTATTATTATATGATGTTTGTAGCTCAACTATTAAAGCGTTTTAAGAAAATTATCATCTATAAAAGACCAAGCGATTCTCTTCACAAAGAAGCACTGAGATGTGACCCGAGCATCGAAGAATTCCTTCACTGCACACACACGCATGTCGTTGCTTTCTCTGGTCTCTAAAAATAATCTATAGTTTAAGTAGGCTCTTTTATCTATACATGAATTAAAGAGAAAAACTTTGTCAGCAGCCTTTGTGTAAAAAACTCACACTGCAATCCCTCCAAAAATGTGTAGTCGTGTTCAAACTGTCTAGACATTTGCTTGTGGTTTCTGGTTGTTTCTGATTGCTATTCTTCACGTGGTTGCTGGTTGTTTCTGATTGTTATTTTTCACATGGTTGCCGGTTGTTTCTGATTGTTATTTTACACGTGGTTGCTGGTTGTTTCTGATTGCTATTCTTCATGTGGCTACACGTGGTTGGTATTTCCAAGTAGCCTATTTTCCACGTGGTTGCCGGTTGTTGGTGATTGTTATTAGTCTTGAGTCCCTAGTTACTGCTGATTGATATTTTTCTTGAAGTTACTGACTGTTGGTGATTCTTATTCTAAACATCTTGCAAAAAATAGATTACTAATTTTGCTTTCATTTGATGAAGACATGAGGGACTGCCTTACCTCACATACAAGCGCAACTTTTGCACACACTGTCAGAATTTCACCCTCACAGACTGTCTCATTGCTGCTGTGTGATAGAATGAATGATTTTACCATACCGACTTTTCCTGCTTCCTTTTACCAGGACGTTATGCATAGTTGAATCATGAGGCTACGTGTTAATGAGTTCACTATGTTCTTAAGTCGCTATGCATTAATAAGTTAAGTGTATTCTCATGACACACACAAGACGTCTGTCACTGTGTAGAATATTTAACACAACAGTCTGACGTATATTTAGGTTTAATAACTACTAAATACACTAATTATCAAAGATTTTCTTAACGAAATTCATAAATGAAATAAAATTGCTCAACATATACACTTCGAACATGTAAACACATTTTTTGATCGTTAGTTCATTTCACTTTCACTTTGCTGCTCTCTGTATATTGTTGCCTACATTTGCCTGCCTTATTTTATTCCTTTCAAGCATTTCATGCCAGAATAACACGCACCTAAAGTTTGTATTGTTCAAATCCACTACAACTCTCCCCCAACCCCTACCCTCTTGCAGGAGATGCCTTCTGAAGTGTCCCACACCTCCTGCAGGACTCTCATATATCTCAGAAGTGTCCCACACCTCCTGCAGGACTCTCACATACCTTAGAAGTGTGCCACACCTCCTGCAGGTCTCTCACAGCCCTCAGAAGTGTCCCACACCTCCTGCAGGACTCTCACAGCCCTGAGAAGTGTCCCACACCTCCTGCAGGAGTCTCACAGCCCTCAGAAGTGTCCCCCACAAGTGTCCCTGCCAACACTTTGGCACAATGGCGCGTTTCCTCGAAGAATAAAGCCGTCCTGTATTAGGAGAGTCAGCGAAGGCCCTGTTCAATGACTCACTTCCTTTCAGCACCCGCCACTCGGTCTTCCTGCCCTCTACATATATATTCTCTGCACTATATATATTCTCTGCACTATGTATATATTCTCTGCACTACATATTTATATACATACGTGTGACAGCCCTCATCTCTGTCTTACGCGAGGCATACTCGTGTTGTTCCCACGCCCTCAACTACGTTGTGTGCAGCGTTAGTGCAGTGTTCGTGCAGCGTCAGTGCAGCGTTGGTGCAGTGTTAGTGCATTAGAAAACTCAAGCTATCAAAGAAAAAGAGTTTACAGACTCTATCACTTGACATTTCGAGTTGGAAAGCTTATGTGTTCCCTTGCATTTCAGAGTGCATATGCATGGAGTGTGTGCAGGTGTAGTACACAGTGGAGTGTGTGTGCAGATAGAGTACTCACTAAATTGTGTGTAGTATGTACGCAATTAATGCACACGATGAACTTGAATTTAAATTGAGTGAACACGGCTGCTTAGCATCCTTGTATGCACTGTTTCTAACGCAAGTCAATGAAGATGTTTCAGTCATCGAAGCTTAGTATCAGCAGCAAGTGGAGAATGTCAATGTTGTTCACAAAATAATACCAATGTGTTCTTTATTTTTATTATGTATAGAAAAACAGTAAGAATTATTTACCTATATCAACGAAGCCTATGAGGAAGATACTAGTAAAAAGACTTATTTGGTAATGTTTGGTGTCAAGGTTGAATGGAAAAATTATTCTTTATTGCAATATTGTTTTGATGCCCAGAATAACCATAGGCCTAGCTTGCCTACAATAACTATAGGCTTAGTTTGCCCACAATAACTATAGGCCTAGCTCGCGTATAATAACTATAGGCTTAGCTTGCCCACAATAACTATAGGCCTAGCTTGCGTATAATAACTATAGGCCTAGCTTGCGTACAATAACTATAGGCCTAGCTTGCCTACAATGATCATAGGCCTAGCTTGCCTACAGTAACCATAGGCCTAGCTTGCCTAACTCCACAGTATCCACAAACTGAATACGTATGACTACATACATATCACACACTAGTACCTGGTTTTTCTATATAACAATAAACACAAGGGTATATACGACACAAGCATTCCTTGTATGCTTGCTGTGATCTGCCTAGGCCTGGTATTCTGCATGAGTCAGTCTTTAAACAAACAATAAATCCTTTTTGACTAAATACAACAGAGGCCTTCTGTGTACAAGGACCTTGTTCATTAGAATCATTTCTGGCGCGAGAGAGCAGACCTATGTGGGTCATTTAAATAGTGGGCTCGAAATTCTAATGTAGGCCTATTGTATGAGTTAGCACAGCATCAGATACGTTCTCTTGCCTATTGTAGTGTACGAGGGAGGTATGAGTCTGGTATGAGGGTCGTAAGTTGCACGGTTATATATTTTCTGTGCGTTTTTGTGTATATTATGCATATACATGTCACATGGCTAAACTAGATATGATGTGCCTTGTCATAATAAAATTACCGCATACATTTTCAATTCAATGTTACTATTTTTTAAAGACGTAATTAGAAGAATTGTACCATTTTACTCAATCTCTAGCATTGCCAACATTGTCTGTCAACCAATCTTTTGGTTGTCTAAACTTGCTTTCATAATATTTGTAGTGTTTTGCAATAAAGAAATGTTTCAGCTGAACATTAATTATTTTATCTTTAGGAAACAGGGTTTTTCTCCAATAGGATATTGTCTAAACTGCAGAAAAAATGGAAATCAGAGGGAGTAATATGTGGAGAGTGAGGCGGATGGGACAGTATTTCCAATTGAAAGGCTAAATCTGACGTTGAGTAACTTATGTTGTGTGTGGACGCGCAGTGTCTTGATGAAGGATAACGCCTTTGCAATTGTCTAAAGCAGGATGCTCGGTTGCTGCAGCTGTGTGAAGTGTTCGCAGTTGCTGATAGACAGTGGCAGCTCTTGACAGATTTTACAGCTGTGATCGACTCTTCGTCTTTCAGAGTTTTCTAGTGAATGGCCGCTTCTACACACAGTATATCTCACTGAACGTGCAAGAGAATCTTCTTTGTTATGATGTCCGCAGGCAGAACTTGTATTTCAACTTAATGAATTAACTAATTATAATACTCGCTTGTGAACAAAGAAGTACACTCAGTGTTGCTCCACATGCATGCATCCAAGGGATCAGCAACTCCACATTGTCCAGTTCAAAACAATAACATTTATTCAACTGTTGAAGTTTCTTTGCACGGCTTACCTCAATTGGATACAAAAACGTTCCAATCCAGATAATTTGTTCACATACACAAATTTAAATGAAGAATCTGGTTTGCTTGATCATTTATTTTACAGTTTGTTATTTTGCACTGATGCATTTCATCAAAACACAGAAAAGAGCAGCTTAGAAAATGTATGATGACTAACAAAAAGAGACATCTTCTTTACTACTCGGGTCTACGTATGATTGAGATGCGTGTACGTGTTTGAAATGTCGTGCGTGATTAAGGTGCCTGTACGTGATTGATACCTTAACTTTAGACGGCAAGGAGCTTGGATAGAAAGCCAAAAATGAACAGGTTGTCATATTTTATTCTAATTAATCAACCCAAATTGACGTGACATTTTACGATTGAAGCTCAAATAAATATACTGAATGCTACGTCAACTACAACTAAGCTACCTTTTAGCTATTTGAAAATTCGTGCTTCTTTTACAAACAACATAGAAAATGTTTGTTACTTTCTCAATTACGACTGGCGCTCACTTGCGCATTCATTTAAACGGACAAAGTATCTCTCACGTAAGAATCAAGAACCATGCCTTACTTGACGAAGTGGAAAAAAGCTTCATTACATCAAGCCACTGCATTGCTCCGAGTCTGCAATAAGGCCCAGAGTAGTGAAAAAAAACCTAATCAGTTTAAACCCAAACAAAACCACCTTCGTGATGGAATTTTAATCTAATCCGATTCTATTAAATTTGAACATTTCAAGTGGCACCATACAATGAAGATCCTGTACACTTTAGTATTTGAGCGAAGCAAAGCTGTGGCCAGTACAGAAGGAGTCGCTGAAGACTCAGTGCTAGCTGGCCTGCTCCTGGTCTGCTTTGGTTAATTAGGGGCATTTGAAGAGCTAGGAAGGCACCTGCTGCTTGATTAGACGCGTCGACTCAATGACCTGGAATGAACGCTTCCAGGGGCGCCGGCCGGAGGGACTGGAATACAACGAGAGACTGGACCGACGAATGATAGCGGGATTCCCAGCAGAAAAGGAGAGAGGCAACCAAGAGAACTGAATTTCCAAATGATAGCGGAAATCCCTGCATAAGTGAAGAGTCATAATCCAAAAAAATTGTTGCAATGGTGTAGGTATTTCCAGCAGAGTGAAGAGAACTCAACCGAAAAAAGGAAAAGATGAACAATTTGAAGGAACGGAAGATGACAGAAACCTGAAAATAAAGTTAAAAAAATTGAAACGCGTTCTATGGAGGCAAGATACTGGATGGTGAAAAAATGCATAAAAAGTGATAGCTAAAATAAAATGTCCAGGATGGATAAAAAATTATGCAAATGAATATAGCAAAAGAAAATGGCGATGTTAAGAAAAGAATAAGCGACTTCGAAATCTTGATTGTTATCACAGATAAAAGAAATGACATGTATGATTGACGTGAGCTTGAAGCTATGAAAATGTGTAGCTCAAATAAAATAAAGTAAAAACTGCATTAATAAAATATTCACCTGAACTGAACTGAACTGCGCTGCGCTGAACTCAACTGACAGTCCCCACGTAAATGAATGGAAATAAAATTTTGGCGTGGATGGAGGTAATAATGTCTTATGAACATATTATGTGTATGAGTGAGCAGAAGCTGCAGGTGTATCAGACAAGAAATACATTGTGTGTATTAAAGGAAGTGTGTTATCTTATAAATAGAACATAAAATATTCAGTGCTCCTAACATTTGAGCGCTCAAACAAATTTGAGATGATGTTAAAGATATTAAATTTCGTGATAATAAATATTAGATTTACATTTCAGTACACACATCGATGATTACTTTGGTCAAAGCGCCAAATGTACATTAAACGTACTTCATGTACGTCTTCTACGCCACCTTTTGAAATTGTGTGCAGTACAAAAAAGGAAATTTGTCTCACACTTCCATCACGTTCTGATGTTCTTTAGTTTTCGTATATTCTTTAATTCATTTTAGCTTGCGGGCTTTAGATCGAGCTGACATGCAGAACTTATTGAAGCGAAGACATTCTCTTACATGAAGAACTAGTAGTCCGGCTCTGCACTTTGAGTTACAGCATATTTTAATCCGAATTATTGAATACGTACTAGTAGTTCTACGTACGAATAACTCTAGGTACGAAACATTGACGTACCAACCATTCTACGCTCCAAGAATTCTTTGAACGGAAAATTCTACGTAGCACCAATTTCATCTGAAGTAATGCTTGTCGTTAAGTATTTACATGAATAGAATGCGTTATATTTTCTCCGATGGTTTTTTCGCCCACAACCCGAAATTTAATTTTCTAATTAAATTTCAATTAGTCATGAAAATCTTACATGTTTTACCTGCAGTGTTTTCAGAGGACACAGTTTTATACACCTACAAATTTTACATAAATATCACTAAATTTGTAATGGCGTGAAAATATATAAGTTGATAATGTTATTATTAATATTGTTTCGACATATTATAATAATCATTCATTTATTGTTATTATTTTTAAGATAAATATTATCATTTTTCCAAGAATTATTATTATTATCATTATTACTATTATTTTTATTGGTGTTACAGTGTTTTATTATTGTGTGTATTACCCATTATAGTCAGTATTACTAAGTGTTTATTAGCACTTGGTGACATATACAAAGTTTGATGTCATCGATACCTGTTCAATTATCACCACCTCCACCACAGCTCCACATGGAGCCGTTAGAGGCTCCACCAAACAAACGACAAACAATCTTTATTTCCAATCAAGTACACAGTACATAGACATTTAGTACATTGGTTTTTAAATTCTTAAGGTTAACATTCTTA
>VCRD01004002.1:0-14607 GCA_006783055.1 Trinorchestia longiramus
CACTTGATCGGCATTTTTAATACATATAATTAGTAAGAAACTTTGTAAACAAACAGTATCCACTTAGAAATGCAGCAATGTGCCTAAGAACAAACAACAATGTCCGATTCAAGCCGAGCGACAGACTACGACATGTTCGCACTATGACAGATAGAGGTTAACTGAACTCTGTGAACTGGCCTCCGCTACCGTGTTCAGCTACATGGCGATGCACGTCCTGGTTATAGTAGTCCTTGGTAGCAACCCAAGAATGGGCAACCGGCTCGTTTCTATTGCCTTATTCTATTCAGATCTAGTGGAGATTTATGAGTGAAATATTTAATGTAGTCTATGCTGACATCTCCCAAATTTAGTTTTAAGGCAATTTTTTATCGTGTGTCGAAAAAACTCAATTCATTTATGCCAAGGGCTCTACAATGAGTGCCATAGTTTTATATATGTACTATACATTTACAACTTCTAGGAAACAAAAATTGAACATGTTATATATTTTGTGTGCCGAATACAGATTTAAAATCATACCAGAGGAAAATCAAGCATTAGCATTGAATTAACAAAATGTTGATACAAAATGTCAAAAAATATTCAATACACTGGCAAAAACCAGTTAGTTTTCGGTGGTATGACGCTCGTTTGTTATTCCCAGCTCTAACCTCTTCGGGTAATTATTTATAAGGTTCTTAAAAATATCTGCAGGTATTTTGAACTACTCTTCTTAGCACACTCTTTCTAAATCCGTTGAATTTCGTGAGTCACTTTTCTAAACTCTTAGTTTGAATTATTGTCGCCAGAAGTTTTCAATAGTATTAAGGTCAGGTGACTGAGCTGGCCACTGCATTACCTGTATTTTTTCTGCTGGAACTACGATGATGCGCTCATGACCGTATTCCTGGGATCGTTATCCTGTTAAAGCATTCATCCACTTTCCAAGTACGTGTCCGTTGCTGGCATCAAAAGATTATTGTGAATAATCTTGCGGTACATCACACCGTTCAGTGTGCCTTCAATAATACAGGGTGCAACAACATAATTTCCTTTTTTCAAGCCGTTTTGTTTTGAAACAAGGAAGTTATGTTACCCCTTAAAATCTTTCCTTGAAACTAAATTTTGGAAACGTCCCCACCCTGTATGAAGTTTGCTACTACCTGCAGAAGAAAATCAGCGTTATACCATTATGCTGCCTTTGCAAACTTAGCGGTTGGGATGGTATTCTTAAGACCATATTTGCAGTCTTTTTTCTTCCAATCGCGGCTGACATTGCAGCCAAATAACTCAATCTTGGTCTCGTCAGACCATAATACAGTGTCCCAAAACTTTGCAAGTTTCTCGAAATGATAAAAAATTGGCTAATTTCAGACGATTTTTAACGCGAAGCGGCATCAACAAAGGTGTTTTTCTTGTTGTTTGAGAACGGAGCCCTTCGTATTGAAGTAAGTTTCTAGACGAGTTCTTGTAAACCTTTGTCGCAGTGGCTTCGAAATCTGGAGTTCAGGTCGAGTCATTAGAGGGCTCTTCTTTACTCTGAGGAGAATTTTTATAGCCACACGATCTGAAATTTTCGATGGGTGTTTAGAACAGAGTATACTAGCAGTTGACTGACAAGACTTGAACCGATGAATCATGTCAGCAATCGTTAAAATTGGTACATGCTTTTAATAATTAATTAAAATTTTCTTATAGCCCAAATCCCTGTTATGAAGCTTAACAATACGCTCTCTGGTACATTTTGGTAATGCTTTATATCACACTTCGTTATAGTGTCATTAAGGAATGATATATTGCACTCATCAGTCTACAATGAATGAATCTATTGCACCTGAACGACTTTAGATTTTATGTAGAATTTTCTTGATCATTCTGTATACTTCAGTCTTTATAAAAATTGGAATAATAATTTACTTTCGTTTTGAAGGGATTTTTTATTGGTCTGTCGGATACTTTTCGACATGTAACTGCTACATTTTTAGTAATAGAATGTTCATGCTTTTTTATTTTTTATAACAATTTTAAATTTAAATTCATCGTACAAAATAAACTAGATGTTCAAATCCTAATTTTTTCAGGATTGTATGATATAAGAAGAGCAACTAACACTTCTGGTTATGTGTTGGATATTTATTGTACCAATTGTATTTGAGAATTGCATGAATACTTCTAATTCCTTGCTTCGAGTATGAAACAAAAGTATTTTTTCATACCAAATGGGAAACGTTCCACGCTTGTTTAGCCACGTCACGGTAGCCATAACGAAAACAACAGATTTCGCTTAGACGGGATAAATAAAAGTATTGAGTCGATATTAATTCATTAGCAGAAACCATGATTTAGTTTTTAATCCAAAAAAACTAAATTTATCTGTGCTTCAACGCTAGAGTCTGGTAAATCCCAACGAGATGGTCGCATTGATGTTAAACAGGACCACATCCCGTTGCCTCTATGTGAACTGCTGGGTAGCAGTGTCGTCCCGTTATGGTAACCGTACCAGGACTTGTGTAGAATTTTGTAGCCCCTTTGATGTTGGTTTCAGGTCGTTGGTTTAGGTTGTTCCGAGGGGTCGGTCTAGTTTCACGTTCGCACGGAGTCAAATTGAGACTGTGCGGTGGTCATTCTACCGCATGTCCAACTCCAATGACACGATCTCCAAAAACTTTTTTTAAAGTGTTCTTCACCCGAATATTTCCGTGGCATGTGGCATTGTCCTGCATCCACTACGCTCTGTCAAATCTGAGCCAGTAACCAACCCGCATCTGTGGAATAATTTTTTCATTAGGCATGTCTGTATATTCATTGTCATTCAAATTCCCCTCGTAAAAATTGGTCCGATAACGAGGCCAGAATTACGCTCATGTAGTGGCGAAAATATTATCTTCGCTTTTCGATTACTTGTTAGTAAACCTTGTCTACGAATACAAACGCAATACATATACATATTTACAACGCAAGCCATCGACAGCTGAAAATTTGAAGACACTTGCATGAATACTGCGAGAGAAACGAGCAAGGAAAAAGTCCTACCAGTTACCGTCAGCTTCAGACGAAGGGTTCAGACCAGTGTACAAAAGAATGAATCGTATTCTGAAACTAAAATTAGTGTTTTTATGTTTAATGGAATATAAGCATGGAGTTTCGCCCTTTTTCAATATATTCTTTCAATTTACAATTAAAATATGGTGTGATATTGATTCCATCGATCGTTTAAATTGATGACAACTTCATAAACATCCTATAGACAAATTTCTATGATAACCCATCTGGAGAGAATGATATTATGGAGAGTGCATTTGAGGCAATAATTATCTACTATCGCATTATCTTAACCTAGCACTAAAAGCACCTCAACAGCTCTGATAAGAGATGTGGAAGCTTCTGATAGTGTCTGTCGTTATCAGCAAAGTAAATGAACTCAGTTCATTACTTTTACCCTTAAAACCTACCTCATCACGGAGACTTGGGATTCCTTGGGAATACGAGGGATGTCTGAGTTTAGTTGATATTGTCTGATTTTTACAGTATTCCTTGTGAAATTAGCTCTCCGAAGCTGTAACCTCAGTCAATCAATCCAGAATCAGCAGTACTTTCTGCAAGAGTCTATCGTGGGCTTTGTTTTGAAGTATGATGCTGTAGGCTCATATTTCATTTCTGAACTTGTTTCTGTTGTGAGGGAGGTCTTTGTTCCGCACTGCCCAGTTCCTGCACAAGCGTCTTAAATATTTCATTTGATCCCTTCATTCTTCAGATTTTCGTCTCTTTGAGATCTGAAAAATATCATTAAAAATGCTTGTCGAGCGTTTGTTGTGGGCAAACCCTGAATATGATAACAATGGTAATTATACTTGGTATTTAATTTTACATATAAATTTTTTTCAACTTATTTTTAAAGTACATTTAAACTTCGGTTTATCCTTTCCATTTCCGATCATAGTAATTCCCAAACATCAGTTATTTAAAACAATCTGTACTATAACCAAATTTTTCGAAATAAAAACGCGTTTTTTGCTGAATTATCTCTTTGCTCTCTTATTGTTTTCGGTAAACTGACAGAACGCCTCCTCTTTTGCACAATCTATGGTTAGTTTTATTTCTGACAGCCAGCCTATAAATTCATCATAATACAGTAGAATTCCTTTAAACTGGCACTCGCTGGCCAAGCTTTATATATTTATTCATTATGGTTTTTTTCTTTTTTAACTGCTTTAAGCAATTGACATTGTTTTCCTTTTATGTCTAGCGTGTCTAAGAATTGTTTGTGGTTACTTGGGTGATATTAACCGGCATATACAAAGTCCCATGTGTGAAGTTTAAAAAGATTTCTACTGTACCTAAAAATCTCGGAATAATAATGACCTAGAAATAAATCATTGATTCAATAATATGTAAAGTATTTCTGCATCAGTACTGAAGTAAAATATTTTTCAGTAAAATTTTTCATAAATTAGTTGACGATATCTGTTAATTATGTAAATAATTGAATTAAGTACTATTTTCGAAAAATAGTTTGAATAAAAAATTAATAATTCAGTCAGTAAAACATTAGCAGCTTGTTAATGCCCAATTTAGAAGCACGATTTGGAAAACATCATTAGGTCTCTCTAGAATGTAAGGATAACAATGACTATCGTAACAATGAACAGCAAATGAAAACTGGCTAGCGAAAGAAACTTGAGTGAAAATCAAGCAAAAGGAGTGTGGAGTACGGACATCCCACTACTCACTCCCTTGTTTTTCAATTAATTTACGGTACTTAACTCATAAGAAACTCGGCATGTGTGAGCTCCTACTTTTGCTCAGTGTCGTTCATGCAGCTAACTCACGTAGTTACGTTGTGTTGCGATGGAGTTTCTTCCTCATGACAATCGTGCTTGTTTGACCGATGGATGACGACGATATTTAGAGCTGCATTTCCATGGTATGTGCATACATTCACTTCCTACTCCTTCATTGTGTGATGATTGCAGACTGGTAGTTGGAATCAGGATGTAGGACTTAAATATAAACTTTTAGACCATGTTCTTTGTATTATGTTTTAGAGGAGCGTTCTGCTATTGCGACTGAGCCAGCCTCGAGTCTCGCCAAAAATCGTAATCACTTCAAGAAGAAACTAAATTCTTATTCTTTGTAATCATCGTTTGTGTGTGTTTCAATCTGAGGCAATAAATGAATATATTTTAAATTTGACCAGGAGTCAGTTCATGTAACTTTGTCGTAATTCATAGTTTTAATGACCATCAGCACGTACAAAGGAGTTGGATAAATGTTAACATTCATACGAATCAGAGAATTTGTTCAGAAGTACACAAGTAGCTGCAACGTGAAGTCACTTTAATGCAGTTTCTAGCCTTTACAAAAACAGCGCCTAAAAAACTTCAAACCATTTACAAGTTCAGGAGGTGGCAGAAAATCCAGTTTGTCAGTTGCCAACTGGAAGTTGAACTCATGCGGACCGGAACTTGGGTTTACATCGTAACACAGAGGGTGGGAATTTACAGCCACTCTTGACAAAAAATTGAAAGCCTCAAGCGATTCAGTGGGTGGATAATTATTTCCAACATGCAAGTTTTACCGATTTTTACTCTAAAGTTACTGGAGCTTGAACTACATCTGCATGTGGTAGTGTTCACCGGTCGGTGGTCTTCGACACCAGAGATGCTACTTATGTATTTACTCGACGTCAGTTAGGGATTCCTATTTAAGCGTCCATGCTTTTCACTACTAACCGTTTGAGACTATGAAAAATTGGTATGAAACCCCAGGATTTATGCTCGTTAAAATGCCGTTATGAATTCTTTTACACTACATTAAATGACAAAAATAATCATTTCAATTCCAGTGAAAACGGGTACAGTAGTCAGTTCTACAGGGTGCGGCAACATAACCTGTTTTTTCAAAAGAAATTGCTTTCAAAAAATGATATTATGTTGTTGCACCTTGTAGTTTGTATTATTTGATGTGATGAGTCCATTTTGTGGTTTCCAACCATTTTCAAGCGCAGTCTTGACCGACAAGCTTCCACTGAAAGTTGACTTGCTAGAGAGCAAGACAAATGTTTACCATTCAAAATTCGAAGCCTTGGTAGCGTTTGCACCGGAGATTTCATCAATGGCGTACATTGAATTAAAAAATAAAATCGGTAAAAGGAAACATATTGACCTTGTGTTCAACAGAAGAGCACTGTTTTTGATCTCGATCAAATACATTCATATCACTCAACCACGATAGTTATTCGAATTCCACTCATTAGGCTCTATGAATACATATTAATTTTCTACCCCTATTAACGTATTACATCGAAAAAAATTTTACCCCTCATTACATTGGTTCTTACATTAATACATTTTGCAATTTTAAGTTTACAGAAACATTGTGGTTTCTGATGTATTATAAAATTTTCCAACGATTTTACTCTGCCTAGCTCTGAAGGAGAATCATCAGTACTTCATGAGGGTTTCTAGAGAGCAAATCTATAATCTCGAGGATCAATAAGGTGCCCAGAATTTCAGGTTCAACCACACGTCTAACATCTACTCTACTCTCACTATTGTTGCTGCAGAGCGTAACTTACCGGCTTAAAGAATTTCTCATTTAATTTTCATGCCTCCATATCAGCAAACGAGATCCTGTTGTCATTAATCCAATTTCTGTATACAAGTGCTGATACCCTACAGTACTTTATTTGGTAAAACACATTTTTTTAGTTTTAATATTTATTTTGCTTCATGTAATTCTGCGGCAACGATTGACATCCATTTGCGCAACTATATTGGTATCGATATACCATCACTTCCACTAGTATCATATATCAAACCAACTTCGCCGGTAATCCGTCCATATACTGATGCATAATTTTATTTTAACAACAATTTTTTTTTCTTGTAGTAATAAAATTCAACTCATCCTTGCTGCAACTGCACTTTTCACAAGGAAAGGCTTCTTTTCAGCCTTATTTTGTCTACCTGAGAGTGACGTCCCATCAGTAACACCCAGGATGGCACCCATGTGTCTTGCTCGCCGTTCGCAGGCGTGATGAAAACTGCCAATCGAGCGAAATGATTCACAAACGGTCGCAGCTATCAGAAAATTACATCGGACCGCTGCCAATTTTTGATCCGTTCTATGACGAGAAAAAAGTTCCCTTTTGACCTAAAAGAGCTCGGACCCAGGGAAAGGCGGCATTGTGAAATATTATGAAGCTAATTATTTATTAAATTCATTTGAATAAATCAACGATTTCGATGAAAACAGAATCGTTAAGAAATTCAATATGGTGCTAAACATCTACATATGCTAGCCATATTCTTACTAAATCTGTATACCTGAGGGAAATTCAGTCTAAATATTGATCATATCAATTCTGTTGTCACTCTATCGTATCAGTTAATTGATGGTGTAGGTATAAGCGTTAAATTTGTTTCACCAGCGTTAAAATATGGACTAATAATTACCTTAATAGGACCTTTTAATCAGTGGAAAAAAGGAACAATTTTCCCTTACTTGGCTTGTTTTTAGCGTGAAAAAAGTTTAAACATTTCCTATTAAAATAGCAACGTCTTTGCCATACTCTGTGTTTTTTTAACATGATGAACTTTCCGAGTTTCTTCATTTCCGTTTTTGAAGATAATTCCAGAAAGCAGGGAACTGGATGAGAGGGCCGCAACGGTCTTTTGAACAATGTTGTTATGCAGTACGTGAGGTCTTCGCATTGTGGGACCGTTGCTGAGCTCAGTCTTTCTGACTGCTTGTACCTAGTAGTACGACTTCATCACATGTCTTTTATTCAAACTTTAGGTAATTCATTCTTCGATTTTGTAGCACTACTGGCTTCAACAAAGATGTTCGGCTGAATTTCAATTGTGATCTCTGGCTCCACCACCGACCTTTACATATCGCAAAGATCAGAACTGCGTCATCTGATGGAATAGTAAGTTAATGGCATTATCAAAAGGAGCAGTGCAGGAAACTATTTCGACATATAATGCCAAAATTTGTGAATTGAATTTCGTACCAAAGTTTCACAAATAATTGTTATTTCATGTGCTACGATTTCACATGCACCTCGCAGACAATTTAAATTGATAGGTGTCCACGTTGGTAATTTGAATCGATATGAGTAGTTTATAATATTTTTATCGAAATTAAACTTTATACCGAATAATGCCTCTCCATCAACTAATTCTGGGCTTAATTATTCTCTACTCGAGATTTAAGTTGGAGTGGTCTACTATTTAGGTTTGGGCGATATGGTGAGACGACAATGCTTCATAAAACTAACAGTCCACTTTGAAGTAGCGGGACATTATTCTGTTTAACTTCAATGCGATGAACTCATAAGAATTTTTTCAATTTGCATCTCAAAAATTAATAGTTAAATTCGATCTATGATATATAAGAATAAGGGTATCGTTGTTGTTTACCCTAATAAATTCATATGAAAAAGATGCTTTTGCTTGTCCCATCTAGTGTAACATGTTTCCTTTAAAAGTTGCATCTCACGAGCCTGCTGTTCAAGTATAATTAAGCATCTAAGTTTTGTTTATTCTCATGGTCCCATTTTTCGAGCATACTGTTCTGGTGCCAGTATTTTCTTAATTTTCAGTAAATTTTATTCCCAGATTTCAGACACGTTGATCGTTCTGTCCTGTAGCAAGTTCATTAACAAATTTCGTTTCGACTATTCTTTTCGTTTAATTTTCCTACACAACGGATAATACTTCTTGCTACCATGCCTAGAAAAAGCCTCATTTCTTTAAACAAAAACAAACAAACAATCTTTATTTCTAATCGAGCACACAGTACATAGACATTTAGTACATTGGTTTTTTAAATTCTTAAGGTTAACATTCTTAGAGTAGGGATGATGATGAAGCTCCACGATCCCGGGAGGTTTGATGGGCGTGCCATGGGCGGGGAGTTGACTGCTTACTCAGTAAGCCTTACCGATATGTGCGAGCTCACGGCACGAAGAAGCAACGAGAAACAACTCGTGTTCATGGACGGATTCGAATCCGCAGTCTTTCTACACGAAGCAGAGACCTGATACACAACACAAGCCGTAGACCACTCGCCCACGGTGGCTATAAAAGTTTTATTGCCTGTTAGTTCTATGAGCTGCAATTAATAATATTTATCACGCGATTTGACGAAGGAAAATAATTCCGCTCCTTTGAAAGTTTTAAGTTCAGATCCAACTACTAGACTCTGATCATATATTTCTTAACTGATTTATATTTTTTTTATTGATACCTCGATCAGTGGCGTTAGAGAACTCCATTGAATCAATTTTAAATAAGGTACCGTCCGCTGTACTTATCAACCAAGTATTCAATAATATTTTATTTTGTGGAGTATTCTTTAATAAATGTGCTGGTAATGAATATTATCTCTGACCTCCAAACCTTTTATTACTTCATAATAATTCCGCGCGAAACGATTCAAGAGTGCTATTTAGCCTCAATACGTTTGGAGAAGTGCATGAAATTATTGGAACATTTTAAATAAAATTTCCAGATTAGATCACTGATATTACTGCAGGTATTTTAAATTTTCTAATTTTGTACAGATGTCTCCACCATGGCAATCAAAATTATTAAAAATACCGAAACTGTAGTTCAAATCGTGAATACTTTGTGACCTAAAAATCAAAAATCTACAAATTTAATGACATAGATTTAGGACGTCATAAGTATTCTGAATCGTTCCGCTCTTTAAAAAGGTTCAATGTGTTTTGATAGCTTCCCTATACTATTCAATTTATAAGAGCTTTCATTTGTTCCCCAACAAAATTGAACGCTCAAAGTGGTGTGAGTTAAAACACTGATTTATAAATTCTTGTTCTGGTGTGCTCCCGACCATAAACAGTTTCATAAGTAGCCGCCGAAAACGAACAACAATTTTTAAAATTCGATAGCTCGTTTTAACATTAATTTAATTTTATGATTATGAAAATAATTTTCAAAATCATTTGACTAAAGTGACCACTGCATCTGACCAAATTATAGTGTCACAGCTACAGTAGCAACATTAAATAACAAAAGAACATGCGGCCACCCTTCGACTCAGAGATTTCCATGGAGAAATAAAACTCGTAACGCACGTGAGATGGAACTCAAATTTATGTTTGTGTTTTTTAAAACCATTTTAGGATATCAATAGTTGTATTTTCAGGATAAGCCTTGATCTGTTGCACAGTAGTTGTTAGCTACACTGTGACGATCCGTTCCTTTTAACCTCTTAACAACTCATTCTTACATTCTCCTTCTTACTCATTCCAGCACATAACTCCGGCATGGAAGGAATAAAGTATTACTGAGTTATCTTAGGTGCAAGTTGCAAAGAAGAATAAACTTTTTTAAAAGCAAACTTTTTGGAACTCAATGATTTCATCTTTAGTGTTGTAAAAAGGGAATTTTCACTTTTCCTGTCTCTCAACCTTGGTTCTTTTTTCATTTTGCAAGAGAACTTTTCCATTAATCTAACAATTCGCTTTATAATACAACGTTATTAAGATAGCAGTGATCTCTGTTCTAACTGGAGACAAATTATCAAGATACATTAAGGCAATCCCTCAAAGTTTCAGTTCTCGTTCATACGTTCCGACGGTATTAATGTTTTTCTCGAATCTTAGTTTTTTTTCAAATTAGTGCGATTTTTTCATTACTATGTAGATTGACATCATTGCAATCGTACTTCAAGAGACTCATTTTAAACGTAGAGAGAGATTTTATTAACAGTGCAGATGATGAAAGTTCATCATGTCTTTAAAATGTATTGAATAATGATACAATTGAAAGCAACGCTCAATGTGAGAGTTTTCTTCTTAATAATGCACTTCTGTAGCAACGGAACTGCGAGGTCATGCATTCTTTGGGACGCTTCTCAGGGGCTTCTTTGATAGTTTTAATGACTTGCAACATTACATAATGAAAACTTGGGCAAAAAATTTATGATTGACTGTGAGTTAAAATCTTTAAATTTTAAAACTAATTGAATGGAGAGATAGTGTCAATTAATTCCCTTCAAACTAGTGTAGATTCATTTATTTCGATGAGTGTGCAAGTTGATTCGCTCTGAGGGGCGTGCAAGTTGGTTCGTTTGATGAACAAAACGTAGCCTACATCTGTTCAGGCACTACTGCAATTCTGTAAATTGATATCGATGTCTTCACCGATGTATATGCAAATTGTGTTGGTTTTTCTCAACGTCGTCCCGCAATCATCGTCTGCCACTTAACAAATTGCCGTGTTGTGGAAGTCACCGTGATCGACCAACGGTGGGAAAAAATTTCTCAACATAATTTTAACAGACCCCTAAAGACGACTCGAATCATGAGTGTCATTTATTTTAAGTAATTGCATTTTTTAGTGAATTCAAAATTAATTCTTTTTCTACAGTAATGATTTTTTTATTGTTGTAGTTATTATTAAGAAACGGTTGTTTTCACCCAAAAACTATGAACTAACCTCCTGCACATGACCGACATTTAGGGAAGAAACCTTTAAATTTCCCCTGAATTGAGTCTGTTTGTACAGGCAGCACCAATATCGTTTGCGTTCTATGCTCATTAAAGTTTTAATCTTATCCCAATGCCCAAGTTTTAAATGTTCAAATTTTTTTATTCATTAAATTGACGTTGATCATGGCCAGCAGGCGTCATTGGTGCAAAGAACAATATTTTGTGATCCATATTTTCTTACATAAAGAGACTGACCTTTACTAATTTGAGAGCTGTACTAGATATATGTATGGGAGCATTTGAGACACTGTGAGTGAGAACACAATCATAAGTGTACGATAGACGAATGTATAGCAGGACATTCCTCCACGACCGTGTTTTGATGCCTAAGTATCCGGCAAAAAAACGTCCAGAGTTTCTACTGAATATACTTTATTTGATAGTGAATTACAATTTTTTTACGAAACAGTAAAATAAATTATTATGAATCTGTAAACAATAAACTTCAGTAAATTCAGCTCATAGCAAACGAAGTGAAAGAGTAACTGTACGTGATCACACTGATCGTCCAAGGGCACAAGAGCATTGGATTTTTATTAATAGCTCAAATACTTTAATTACGACGCAAATGCTACGTAGAAAAAATTTTGGTGAAGTCCTATGTTTAAGATGGAATTTATTCACGACTTGTGCTTTGACAGCACTCGATTTACAAAGAGTTAATATAATTTACATTTACAATTTGCGAGTGGAATGTCAGCTACAAATAGTTCCTCAGACCCTTGAGAAGTACTTGTGTTTACCTGCCATGACTAACTAGTCAAAAGGTAAAGTGACCTATGATGTATGTTTTGCGTAAATATAGATTATTTATTGCTTCATTACCCTGCTGCAAACAATTGTCGACTTACCTTCAGAAGTGAAGAGGTCGAAGGCTTCTAAGCCATCGAAGTTGTCACTAAGATCAAGTTTTGAGCAATACTTACAAGATATTTCCACCTCAAGCTGTTATAGCACCTACTAAATTTCTTTTAAAGCTCTGGAGGGAGTATTTTTTACTCTCAAATGACAACTAGCAATTCTTCAGGGTCGAAATACGTGCTGCTGCTAACCCAGCATATTTTGTTACTTTTCAATTTTACTCAGCAGTGTTTAAGCTCCTTTGTTTGTATTATTACAGCCCACCAATTTTTTTTTGGAGTCTACGATACAATTCCTCTGGATCTATACTTCGAACTGAGTTTTTTGTTCATTAGAATATTGTTTATTCCTGATGTACATATCTTTTTCCAAGTCTCCGCACTCGCCATACCTAACATTCTTAGTTTCTTCTCGTATTAATGCAAAGTCGCGTCTTTCAGAGTCTCTTGAAAGCTTTCATGACCTGTGATGATCTGCTTCCCTGCAACTACTCCCATTTCTATACATCATGCTATCCTTAGATGTTAGTTTTCGTCTGTTGCTGCAGAGCCAAGAAGGTAAGCAAACGAGGCAGTGACCAGTGAGCTTGCAGCGGCCAAATGCTGCCGTGGGAGCAATATTTTGTCGCCAGCGTAGCTGATGCTGGCCCTGGCACGGGCGTACTTATCGCTCCAGGAAATATTGTTCTCAAGTGAGCTCCAGAATTTACCTGTCTCCATTCTTTTCGTTTTATTAGCTCTCTAATACTGAGCTACGAGGCTAGGCTTTGCTTCCAGGTCATATTTTCAGATTTCTAGATTGATGAAAATTCCAGATTTCAATGTTGTGTGTATATGAATTGAAATAACTTTGTTTATTTTTCTAAATATTTCTAAACACAAACGTACAAACCAAGTTATTTTCAACACTTCAGTTTTTTGCAGTATTTCAATGTTCATAAATTCCATGCATGCTTGGAATTCCATGCAATCACCAGCTTGGTCGACTGGTGAGCGAGTCTGCTTGCAAGCGGATAGACCCGGGTTCGTATCCCGCTGCCGACATGGTTGACGCGGCTAGAATTACGGCATGGGACTTGGGTAAACAACCGAATAATTATCGAAGTAATTATCCGACCCAAGAATAGGCCTGAAGGTTCGTTCCTATAGCCTCATTCTATTCTATTCTATTCTATGTCTTCATGAAGAATGTGGAAACCTGTCTGAAGATATTTCCTTATTCAGTTACACTGTTGCCTTCTGTGCCTGAGAGAATTGACGTTTTTGTAGGTTAGTTTCGAAAGCCACGTTCTGACCTTGGGATGCTTAAGAATATTTATTCAAGAAAAGTGTGTCTGCTTGAAACTGCTTCCGTGCACATTTATTTCGTTTTATTAAATTTACAGGAGCTTAATATGCAAATTACAAGCATAGATCGCTTGCAGTAATATTCATACATAAATGTGGTTGAACCTCGAAACACTAAAATACAGTAGATACTGAAAATGTTTCACTGTATTTGCTCATTGCACGCCATCATTTGCGTCGAACGAATGTGTTTTTAGGGTGTTCATTAAGGACTTTGTTGTAGTTTAATTCTTAGAAAAATTTAGCTGTGCATTTAGTGAAAATACTTCAATTTTCTCCGGCGATGTTAAATAAATTTTTACCGCTGTCAACAAATACGTGCTATCGGAGTCAAGCAATTATGACCAAAGATTGAAGAGCATTTAACATTTGTATCAAACTGCATGTTCCGCTAGTTTTTGTCCAGAAGAAATTTAGAATATTTTAAATTCCCTTGTGTTCCGGTTTTGAAAACCTTTACTCCTTGATATGTAAGATCTGGCAGAGCAATGGTAACATTTCTTTTCCTGCCCCACGTAATACGAAGCTCAAAACTTCCTGGTGTCATAATCATGGTGTCAAATATAGCGCATGCCCATAAGCAAACAACCATCAATTTTGTTCCGTTACAAAATCCATTTTTTGCACGGTGCAAACAGAGTGTAATTTTAAATATTTAGAACAAACTCCTTATCAGTTCTCATCCACGCTTAACGGCAGACACATCGTCTTAATCTTACTGTTTCCTTTAGTTATGAATCTTCGCTTTCCTCGACGAGTTTTGCTTCTTAGGCAAGATTCAAGTTTGGTTCTCCTTCAAGTTCTGACCCTCTCGTAAATAAATCACCCAACGAAAGAAGACCGGCTTATCATTCCCCCTCGAATTATCGAAGTATCTGACCCCACATAAACCAA
>VCRD01004002.1:15131-38482 GCA_006783055.1 Trinorchestia longiramus
ACACTTCAGTTTTTTGCAGTGTTTCTATGTTATTCATAAATTCCATGCATGTCTTCATGAAGAATGTGGAAACCTGTCTGAGGGTATTTCCATATTCAGTTACACTGTTGCCTTCTGTGCCTGAGAGAATTGACGTTTTCGTAGGTTAGCGTCGAAAGCCACGTTCTGGCCTTGGGATGCTTAAGAATATTTATTCAAGAAAAGTGTGTCTGCTTGAAACTGTTTCCGTGCACATTTATTTCGTTTTATTAAATTTACAGGAGCTTAATATGCAAATTACAAGCATAGATCGCTTGCAGTAATTTTCATACATACTCGTAAATGTGGTTGAACCTCGAAACACTAAAATACAGTAGATACTGAAAATGTTTCACTGTATTTGCTCATTGCACGCCATCATTTGCGTCGAACGAATGTGTTTTAGGGTGCTCATTAAGGACTTATGTTGTAGTTTAATTCTTAGAAAAATTTAGCAGTGCATTTAGTGAAATACTTCAATTTTCCCCGGCGATGTTAAATAAATTTCTACCGCTGTCAACGAATACTTGCCATCGGAGTCAAGCAATCATGACCAAAGATTGAAGAGCATTTAACATTTGTATCAAACTGCATGTTCCGCTAGTTTTTGTCCAGAAGAAATTTAGAATATTTTAAATTCCCTTGTGTTCCGGTTTTAAAAACCTTTACTTCTTCGTATGTAAGATCTGGCAGAGCAATGGTAACATTTCGTTTCCTGCCCCACGTAATGCGAAGCTCAAAACTTCCTGGTGTCATAATCATGGTATCAAATATAGCGCATGCCCATAAGCAAACAACCATCAATTTAGTTCAGTTACAAAATCCATTTTTTGCACGGTGCAAACAAAGTGTAATTTCAAATATTTAGAACAAACTCCTTATCAGTTCTCATCCACGCTTAACAGCAGACACATCTTCTTAATCTTACTGTTTCCTTTAGTTATGAATCTTCGCTTTCCTCGATGAGGTTTGCTTCTTAGTCAAGATTCAAGTTTTGGTTCTCCTTCAAGTTCTGACCCTCTTGTAAATAAATTACCCAACGAAAGAAGACCGGCTTATCATTCCCCCTCGAATTATCGAAGTATCTGACCCCACATGTACCAAAGATGGGGTATGGAAGGGAAAATATGAAATAAACTTGAAACAAATTGGTAAAGATATAAAAGGTATTCAAAATTATTTTTCATCTCGTTTTTGTAACGTCTCTGTATCATCCATGGAATATCTACACTCGGTTCTACTACTGTTTCGCGCTCTGTTTTAGTGGACCTTAGTAAATCGCCTGGGCAAGTTAAGCCGCACGTACGGGAGGGTACGGACCAGACTACAACATAAAGTGGGGCTCAAAGTGCAGAATAATAGTTATGTTCACCTCATGCCAGAATGTTCAGTCAGTAATATTCTATGATTTTCAGTCGCAAATTCACTGGTAGCAATTTTATGAGAGTAAATGCAAGCTAATCGTAAGGTAATGGGAAGCGTCTAACATTTGAGATTGGCTGCAGCAAACAATGAATTAATTAATGCAGTTCTTCGTTTCCATGCACTGACTTTTCAAGATTCCACCTTTTTTGGAAGAGCAACAATCAGAGAAATTCCTTTCGCGTGAAAGTGTCAATCGTTGTGTAACTGTGGCTCGTGCATGCAAGCTGATATTGGCCATGTTGCCGTGTGGAATACTCCACGATTTTATTCTTCAAATTTGAAAACAGGCGCCAAGATAAAACGCATTGCCTAAGTATTTTATCATTGAAAAATACAATTTTTCGCGCTATGAGATAGCGCGTTTTAACTTCTCAACTTCTTTGTTTTTGTATTATCGGATAATTAATATGGAATGTAAAATGGACAACACAGAACATCGATACGATTTGTTTCTTACATGCAATAGAGGTACTCACCGAAGCCACAGAGCACATCTCGGAAGACAAACTGTACTCGACGAAGAGCGACTGAATGAACGCCTTCCTTGTTGAACGACAGAAAATTAACGAAACAGATGGATTGTTATCCAAAAGTTGGGGTGATCCACTTTCACTGAACAGTTAAGGTTCGGAACTCTGCCTTTGAATGAAGATTTGGAATGATATTGATCACTCAAACGATCGAACTTAAGCGGCAAATACTAGGTAGGTAGTGGTAGATATTATGAAGTGATGGTATTCATAGTAAGAAACTGTATTCAAAATACAAATACTTCAGTAAAACAAGTTTCTGCTAATTAAAACAAACAAATCAATCCTGGATTAATGAAATCAGTGAACTTGACTCATCATTTGTAGGACAAGTAAAACTCAAAAGATGAACTTCACCCATCATCTGTAGGATAAGTAAGACTCGAAAGAGGAATGAGGGTAGTTTGTATTGACATTAAAGGTCATCCCAAGTTAGTTTGTGCGGAGCAAATATAACACAATAAGAACGTACCTTCCCTCATGACTTGAGTGTGGTCACCATAACTAAACTCACGGTCGACTTTGGTTTCGTACAAGTTAATTAATTACCTATCATGGTAAGACAACCTATGTACAAAACGAAGCGTATTGCATCGCCACAAACTGGAAGAGCAATGAAATTAATTATATATAAAGTTGCAGCCCAGTGACAGCCACCGAGCGAAACGTTAGGATCAGTGAGTGAGTAATACGAGTAATTTACATCAAGCATTAACTACTCGGGGTTTCCAGTAAGGTGGAGACTGAACAAAACAACTAGGGCCGTTGAAAGCGCGGCAAAATTAGGGTTCACGACCAGCCTACAAAGCACATCACTCGACGCAACCACTGAATTTCTGACTATGACTACATGAGCTTCTTTCTATGAACATCGGGTACACAGGGCTCTAGATAAAATTATATCTTTCGCTCTAGCAAATAAACAGAATATAACAAACGTTTAGGCCAGCAAATAATTTCCGGTATGCAAATGATTTTATTCTAATTATGAACACTTCATAGAGCTAATCAACAATAAAATGTGCAATGAATAATAGCCTTATAGCCATCTTTATAATAAAAGACTTTACCGAGGTAGATGAGGTAATAGCTAGTAATTTTTCCAGAAACTATTAAAACACAAAGTAATTCAGTAGTACCAAAACAATCAAATATTGAACTTGATAAATGCACAGGAAAACATAGCAAGTTAACATTCAATCGCAATTCATTGGCAGATTAAAAATATTTAGCGAGCACGAAGGTGACAACAAAATGAGGAAAAATTCATATAATACAAGCGGCGAGCCTCATTAAACAGGCAACACTAAATCAAATGCTTTGATGGGAATATTATGGGTCTGACATCAATCTTTTTACGCACGGCATCTGTTTGCGCACATTCAGATTATTATCATTATTTAGCGCCAATTATGACCTCCACACACATCTGTTTACGACGTAAAGCATAAATTCAGTCGGTCGATTGAGCCAACGTTCATAGTGCATTAAATTAACACAAAGGTACGGATGTACGAGTATAGTTAACTAACAAACTAAGAAAATTGGATTAGTAATTATTCATAGATATGTGAAAACTGGGGAACATACTTGCAATAAAAAATGGAACATGCTCGTAAAATAATTTCACCAATAGTGCAACAGAAATATCTTTCTGCTGTTCCATAGAACATCACGGAACTAATTTCTGAAGTCCTCAGAAACTTGACACAAAATGACTTCAGCTCGTGTTCAGGTTTCGGTTTGTATTTGCAATTAACAAATAATTTAAATGAATCAAATTTCTCACAAAAAAAATGAAATTGCAGAATAGAATGAATGCTAAAATTAATACGAGGTATCCGCCCACAGGATCACGAGTACGTGAACTAAAAGCGGAAACTTCAAATGAATGCGCAACTCGAAAATTGAAATTTTACATAGTAAAATGAAATGGATATTAAAATGGATAAATGTAGCAGTAAAAATGGATAAAATAATTCACACATTAACTTCTGAGCAAATCAACCAAATCCTTGGTATGAAATAAAAGAATTAATAATTCGACAATTTGTTCAAGAATCAGAGTTCGAATTCGTACTAGCTGTGAAGTAGGAGAAAATTCCTCTTATTCCTCACATTTGTTCTTGCACAAAATATGACAGAAGCATCAAAAAAATTACTTTCGATGAGAAAAAAGAGCAGCATCGAGAAGGAATATATATTCTAACTGGTCAAAAACTCACTGTCAAAGTATGAGAAGGGGAAGACAAAAAACAAAACCTAACAACAAATTCTTGAATGTCCGTAACTCAATAAATGGTATGTAACACATAAACATCACGCATGTACCTCACACATTAAAATTTCACTATATCTGTGAATGGGACAAGTATAATCTGAATAGCGTTCTAATTAGGGAGTTTAATGAGAATATTTGAGAAGTAAAACTCTCCCTGAACAAATTCTTAAACGCGAAACGTCGCTGCATACGAACACGGACACGTATTGGAAATGTGTATAGCATAACACGCCACCGAAGAAGTTGATCTTCACCACACTCCAGTACCTGCACTTATTTAATTTTACAGACTTCGAAACGCTCTTTAAATACTGGGATAATAGCAAATTAGTGTTGGAACCCACTCTATGTGCAGTATGATAATAAAGTACCGAGCAGCTCACCCTCAGTAAGTCAACTAAGCGTATGAAAATTACCACAAAAAAATAGAGCGGAATAATCAAGCAATCAACGGAAACGACCACTTGCGCTGAACAAAAGAACTTCAATGACTGCTAATAAAGTAAGGTTAGAGCTATTGAGTGGCGGTAAAATCGAGCCGTGAAATGAGGCTGAAAATTAGATCGGACTATCAAAAAACGGGCCCGCACGCACAGTATCCAATTGCGATGGGCTTTCACGAGACGATGGAAGGTCTCTTTGATGCAGTCATTAATTAGTGTTGAAACTGGGCCAAAACGGCGACCGGAATATGGTATAACCTAAAAGAAGAGGCCCATAACTGTGTTGTTCGTTGCTGCCATCAATGAAGCCAGGCTGGTGCCGTATCCCTAAATATAAAGATGCCCCATAAAGAAAGTTAAAACTACGAGAGCGTGTCGTGGTATTTCAATAGGAAGCATGAAATTTATGTCTCCGTGCAAAATGCAGTCAAATTTCAATGAGATTCAAATAAATCCCGGCATCTCAAATTGAGTTAGCGACTATTATAAAAAATATGCGGTTCGAGTCTGCCCAAATAGCTTCAATACATGGCTGCAGCAAACACATACTGTATGTTAAATTCACATCAGACCAGTTCTCCTCGGAAATGCTATCCAAATGCCTCAAATCCGCTGGAAATGCCTCAAATCCAGCGTGACCGTGAGGAAACCTATTCCTCCCAACACACACACTTCACGTCACACTCGAGATCAGTGGAACATTAATAATATATACTTAAAAGCTTCCATCACATGCTATGTTATATACTGTAGGGAATGGGGAGCTACCTAAATCTTACAGTCCACAAGACGAGTTAGCTTACACACTGACTGTGTCGCGAACCTGTTTAAGCACAGCATTTTTTCTTTTTATACGTGTACACGAATTTAGGTAAACTGGAATAGTTCAGTTAGGATAAAGTATGAATGGAGAAATTAAAAATAATTGAAAATTAAAACGTTAGTTGTATCTCTGAAAGCATTAAATTAGAGCAGCAGGTTCGCATTCATGGACAGTCTTTGGTGTTGGTAAATAGAACTAAGCTTGTAGATCAGCTTTTAGCGGTTTTCAAAATTTACCTCGAAAACAACATTCATCAGATAATCAGAAGAAGCAACATTTCCTACTAATACTATTATTGATCGTATTTGTATCATTCCCATTACTATTATTTATATAATATTTGAGTTTTAACTAATACTGTCAAGACATCATAAATCAAGGATCAATGCTTCGAGTAAGGTTGATACAACAAGAAAAATAGGTAAGCAACATCTGCACTTTGAAACTACAAAAACTTCTAAGTGATCAACACACAAAGATACTTATGCAAGAGGTAGACATATCAACCATTCGACACAAGACAGGTTACCTCTAAAGAAAGCTTATATCCATGAGGTATATAAACAATTATCACACGAGAGGAGCTGAGGAATTCTAGTTAATCGTACGGAGCTTGTTAAGTGCCAGCTACTCAAAAATAACCCCCTTCAGGATTTCCTCAGACAGGAAAAAGATTGTACAGAGATGATTCCAAAAACTGTGAAAACCTAAAAAGGTCAATGAAGGGGGTGGGAGTTTGAATTTCGTAAGAAAGATTTCATTGAAAGACACATGTTAAGCGGTTGAAAAATAGCTGAAGCTACAAGCATAGTGTACCTACACAACACCTAAGCGTAGTCATGATGCAGTCGAGAAGATTACACTTTCTGTCCTTAATAATCAAAAACAATAGCATTACATTGAATCTAATTGTAAATTTTCTAAACATAAAATATAGAGCACCAAATGGTAAAACTTAAAATACTAATGCACAGTATTATGCCTTACGTCTCTCATACACTTGCTCAACACTGACGCAAAAAAATTCGTCACGAGCGCACAAAAAAACAAAGTAGTCAAAAAATGCAATAATTAAGGAGTATGATTCAATGAGGCACAAAATAATCTTTCCGCTCAGATCTGACCTCAGAACTCATTCAGCCTAGACTTCAAAACAATTATTTCAGTTATGCTGCAGCTAGTTTTTTCACTTCAGCTCTGAGAGAATAGACCGTAAATACAGTATTAATATTTGAATAGGCAATATTTTCTGATTTAAACTAAATAATTTTAAAAAGCTATACATAAACTGAGTTTTTATCAGCGTTAAGCAGGACGGCAAAAAATAGTAAATAACAGGATTGAAACTATGATTTTGAACAATATTTTAGGGGTTAGTATAAAAAATAACGCCAACAGCAGTAACCGTGATAAATGGCAAGCCTGGCATTTACATAAATCAGTGAAAAAAGATGAAATACTTTTACAAACAATACATGAAGGCAATGCACGAACATCTTTATCATACTAAATTGACCTCGTTTAAGCGAGCTCTGTAAATAAGAAAGTTGTTCAAAGGTTCAAACAGATAAGTAGATCCATCACATCCCTTTATATCCTTCATGTATAAGTGTTAGGAAATCGCTCACAAACGTTAAGTAGACCCATGTTCCGCACTAGAGAAGTGTAGCTGGTAAATAGTCCACAAATGAGTCGCATCACGTTTTCTTTGCTACAACTGAAAACAGCAGTTGTTTGTTTTACAGACTTTGAGCGCAGCCAGTAGGGAAGAAAATGCATTTTTCTCGCAACGCGAGATTTCTCAAAAATCCCTCGTCTCTCTTACCACTGCTTCAATTCTGAAACCGAAATGACTAGGCAAATACATTGAAGAACACAAAGACAAAATAATCCCCCATGATTGCATTGTAACGGAAGTTCAAGAAGTTTCCAAGTCTGTAAATAAATAGTGGATAAAGAGAATGAAAGAACACCACGCTGAGTCTATAGCTAAATGAATTATCTTTTAATATTCTAACAGAGGTAAGAGATAATGGAAATTACCTCTAATTTATAACACTATGAAGCACAAAATGTTCTTAAATACTCGTACAATTCTATACTAAGATGTACAGTGAATGATGAACAAGCAGCATGAATTTGACACACACACAAGCTGAGCAATAGAAAATAAACTTCAGAATTTCGAGTATCCAGAATTTTGGCCTCAAAACCTAAGTGAGCTGTAGAAATATTTTAGCGCAAAGATCAATACCACAATTTAAGAGCACGCTGAGGCAGTACATGAACATCAGGTCACAAAACGTTGCCATGAAAGTCTCGTAAACTGAAGCAAGGAATGAACGTCATACTCGCAGGTGTTATTCTCACGAGAATCTGCAAATTCCAGTCTTGTTCTCATCGCCACCAAACAAACAAAAATTGAAAACACTTAAAAGTAGTTCGACAGATGGATACAGAAATATAAGATAACCATCACGTTTTTAACACAAACTGCAATATTTGAATTCATCAAAATCTAACACGATGCTAAAAAATTATAAATGCGTGCTGCTCCGTACAAACACGCGCAAAGTTCTGATTGTGATTAATGTCATCGAAATTTATTCATAACAATTGAAACTAAGTTTGTAAATTTCAAAAGAAGCATCATATTAACAAAACTTTGTTTCCCACCAAACATGAAATAGCGTATATCTTATTGATAAAGGTACAACACGAAACTATGTACACTCGTCTATGTAAATGCTACTCAATTTTTGCAGACAAACCGCGAAGATAGAAGATTTCTATGCAAAATTTAAGAACTTTAGATTTAACCAAAGTACGATTTGTTAAAAAAAATACATTTGATGACGTAGAAGGGCCACAGAGTGTAGGAACAAATCCTACCGCACGTACAACCCAAATCAAATGAACTAAGGGTGTTTATAAAGCTTTTAATGAGAGCAGATGAATTTACAAGAAAAAATATGTGACCTTTATTTTATACAGTGGTACTTTTAACACCGGGCTTTAGCATTTATTCATCGATCTTAGAGTGAGAATGAAACTTTTGCTTAGTATTAAGAATCTCACATTCGAAGCTGATATCGACCAGTTTCATAACTTCGATCAATATTCAGACGAGAAATGTTTTTTTGCCAAAAATATTGCCAAAACTCAAGATACTGAAACATTAAATAACCCTTTTCAGCATGACTCGATAATGCAAGACGACAAAAAGAATTTGTCAAGGGAAGCAATTGAGGACAATCGAATAAAACCGGTTGTGTGATTTACCGATAGCGAATCAGTAAACTCCGAAAAATACCTCTATTCCATGCAAAAAATTATGCCAATCATCAGATCCGATACTAAAGAATAGGGGTACTACTATCAACAAGATGATGCTTCTCCTCGTTGATCAAATGAATGCCACTCATTTATACCGGATAAATTCTCCAACAGAGTGGTCGGTCGCCAATCGAACCAGTCTTGGTTCAATTAGCCTTCACCTCGGCTCCTTCCATTACTAGTTTTGAAAAGAGTTGAAATTTACTGTGCATCAACGCAAGACATCGAAAATTCAACATCTAAAGAAAGTTATGAGCAAAAATATGAGAGAAATTAGCCAAGAAAATGTCCGGAGTGCCGCTCCTAGCTTCAGTCAAGGGATTCCTATCAGCGCTCATAAGAATGGGTCACATTCTGAAGCTGAAATTTAAGTTTTGACAATTAATAACATAAAATTTTCAAAGTCCACCCCGTTCCAACATACCCTTCAATTTACAGTTAAAAGTGTTGTGTGATGGTAATTCTACAGCACGTCTAGTTTATTAAAAACTATAGACACCGTGTACATAACTAATGCAAAGAAATGCACGAAACAATGCTGCGTAATTCCCAATTGAAATCGTTAAGATCTTTCTACAGGGGCAGAGATCAGTAAAGGTCAGGACATTTAACGAAAGTCGGCAAAATATAGTCAACAAAATAATAATGTTAAACAGCTTTTACATACATGAGACTATTTGGATGCTTGTCCAATTCAATGCCTAAAGAATGAAGGTAGCGATGGACACATCGAACGAAGAAAAAATGGAATGCAATCGAAGGAAATAAATTAAAACAGAGAAGCCTGCTGTCAGGTGACTTCATCATGCAATTTATGCTTAACCCTTTCCAAGTAATACAATTTTTTTTATCGAGTTTAACAACTATATCCGTTCGAGGAGTGTTTTAGCAGTATCTGGAAGCCCCTCTCAAAACGAAAGAATTTATGAATCAAACAGATTAAGTATCCATCGAAGTCATTCGTGCAGGAGGTCGATAGCCCGAAACGCCCGCCTCCTCACAAGAGAAAGGAGTAAAAGGTAGAAAGCTAAGGCTTCCCTGAATAGAAAAATTGAACTCACAACAGAAACATTAGTACTTGTTCCCATTGTATAATTAAGGGACGCACAAGAGATTTTTAATTTATTCTCAGAAGAGTTCAAGTTCCCAAGTAACGTTGGAGAATTCACCGGTTGGATTGCTACATATAACCCATAGAAATTATTCAAAACACATGAACTATTTGATCCTAAGCGCGCACAAAAAAGAACGTACAAAAATTGATATTGAGAAATAATTTAAAAGCACAAAAATTTTCTCTCATGTTAGAGATTGCCCTGAAACTGTGAAGTAAGAGAAAGGAATCGCTTAACGAAACGCAACCTGGTTTTTAATTTTAAAATTATTTCACAATACCGACTTTCTCCGCATCCTTTTTCTGGTCACTATGCATTAATGAGTTAAGATCAACATGTGTTTTTCATACACAGAAACAATGATCAAAGAAGTTTAATAGTTTTGGTCTTTTACTTTCAGCGCAGCCATTAATAAATCAACCCCCCAAATGTTAAGAGGATATCTTCACACGCGCTTCAGCTTGGAGCCAAGGATTATTCGAGTTCCTTCGTACGCTTCGACACAATCAGTTCAATCAGATGGTTATTTTTTCAAATTAGTTCATGAGTTCCAAATGAATAATAGAAATGACAAATAGTCACGACACCGCGATTTGCATCATATTCTACAAGGGTGGGAGATTTTGTACATCACGAACAGGTCATAATAGGGACAGAAAAAGTTGAGCCTACGTATCCTCTCTACAGAGCAGTAATATAACGCCTGCAATGGTATTTGAGATTGAAATTGAGTACTGTAATAAGAAAGCAAATGGAGATCACATACAAAAAGTTAAGAAGGTAGTTGGGTAAGTGAATTATCATCATCATCCTTGGAGGCAGCAAACATAAGGACGAGGACAAACAAACTAAAGCGTAGTTGATATTCCTGTTCTTAAAACTGAAGTGTAAAATTCAGCATTTATAGTAAACTGAACTGAAGAATTTTAAGAGATTCACTAATACTAAACCAAAAAATTTAGCGAGCAATGCTACTTTTTGTGCAAATTTAGATAGAATTAGGAAAAATTCCAACAATATCAGCGTGAACTAGATTATGTAACAGTGGAGAGAATGTTTCACGAAAATGAACACATGCACCCACCTATAGACTAAAACGTAAATTAAGTCACACGAATTATTCGCAAAAATATGTTAATATCCGGCTATTGTGAGCAAATAAATTTCTGAGATCTTAAAGACCCTTCACACGACGTGAAGCATGCAGCGGTCATCAGTCCGCACGCAGGAGCCTGTCGGCAAAATCTATGCAGCCTCACCACCTGTTGGGAACTTGTTGCTTTGTACTTTTTAAGCTAGCGAAATTGACGAGAAAATTCAGTCAAATATATGCTGAATTTCTTCAGAATACTTTCATCTTTTCCAGAAATGAGTTCTTCAATGAGAAATTACTATTCAGAAAAGTTTCACGAGCAGAAAGTTCAACGTAATGTACAAAATAGATACCGCCATCGAATGGAGAAGTAATAAATTGGTTGAGGCATCTTCCGCAGGTAAAAAATATACTAGAATACTGTCACACTGAAGATTGACCCACTAGAACTGGAATAGGTTTGATTGATCTTGAAGAGGTAGTGTTTCACCTCCAAAAACCGATTTGAGCCAATCAAAAAGTCAAATTACATTGTACAGGAACCATAAATGCAGGAAAGGATTAATTCACAAAATACACGAATATTTAAATCTTATGATACACTAACATTACAGCAATACAAGAACTTACAAAAATTGGGCGTGAGAAGTGCGGTAACCGCCACACAACGCAAGAAAATGTATGTAGAGGACTGGTATTAATTGCAGCTGTATGGAGAACCTGTAATCTATTTTGGCTTATTGTTGTCAGATCGTCTGAAAAGACAAAAAGGTGTGAACCTTATATATATATATATATGGAGAACCCTTACACCATCTGTAATCTGGCAACAAGTCATTGAAAGTTTTGATATAAATACATAAACTAACACAAATTACTTAATGCATCAGCCAAACACCTCGACCAAAGTAGGTTATTATGTGAGACTTCATCCTCTGGTCTAGAAGTGAGTTCAGATAGCACCCAAATTTAATGCCTTTGCAGCAGGATCGCAGTATGAAGTAAAGCGTTGCTACATTCATGTGCCTGTGGAATCGGAATGGGTGTGCGATAACCCGTGGAGTCACTGTACAGACGCTGCAACTGAATTGAACATAGAAACGAACTTTCACATTAACAGTTTTTAGAGTGAGTTCACAATACCAGTACAGCATAATCGTGAACACTAGAGATTGAATGTAAATACTATGAAATTGACTATGTGGGTGAATAACAGAGCTACTCCTGGAAAGTACTTGCGAAGGGTAGGTGGTCATATCAGAGATACTAGCTGTGAAAACTGCCTCGAGGTTACCGAACTTGACACGCCGGTCATCATCTAATATTTACAGTGACTGCGGAGCAGAAGCGCTCACTTGGCAAGACCAAATCTATGATGACACGATCCTGCCGTACAATTCAGTGCTGTTTCAGCTACGAGTACTCACATCTCTCACAAGTTCCATTGTTTGGCAAGAGAGCTTGGTTACTTAAGACTAATTATCAGTTTCTGTAGCTATTGTGACGACAGATTGAAACAGTTATGATTGAAGTGAAGGATTCTGATTACCAGCAAGGGAAACTAGTTAAGAAATATTGGTCAGAACAATTATACGAGAGCGGGAGGGGGGGGAGAGAGAAGCAAAAACAATAAAGAGCCCAGTAAACGTCCAGCCTGGCTTGAGTTCGTATGCTGTCGGCTTGAGTTTATACATGTAGCCGCATCATCATGGCGCACATTAATGTAAATCAAAACTCTTCAGATCATTGTTATTGAAAATAAAATTTCCTAATTTTTGGATGAAAGCTCTTGAAATTGAAAAATGGCATGCACCTGAGAAACCCCGTCAAGCACAATTTTTTCGACTACTCACAAACGTGAAACTGTTTCTGCAAATTAGAAGCTCATAAAAAGCGAAAAATTATAAAACAATGAAATACCCATACGTGATCAAATCAAACGCGTACCATGTGAGCGAGTTAGCAGTAACACGCATTTAGCAACAGTAAGCAACGTTACTGACGGTAGGTCCAGATATTGGGACGTGATAAAATGCAAACTCTCATTAAAGTTTATAGACTTTCTTATTCACAAAAATAGTATTGCAACATCGTGACATTTCCCAATAAATTAAGATGTTACCAATTATTGAAGGAGAAACTTATAATTTTCTACTTCGGCCTTCTACACACACCATGCCGTAACGTAAGAACTACTATGTGTGCAACCATTTCACAACCCGTTTTCAAAATGGTGGAGCTTGCACTCTTCCACTGCTGACATGGAATATGGAACTCAGGCGTGCAACTAATGACAGCATCAAAATAAAATGTTATCAAAAGTTAAGAAAAGAAAATTCAATCTTTCAATACATGTAAGAGATAAGGATGAGATGTACAGAGAGTTTTCTCGCTATTTCGACATCCCAGCAATTGCTGACTACGAGCCTGAAGACTTACGATGTGCTATAAACAGACGAGGAGCACCAACAGTTCTCACGTAAATTATATATAGGTACAATATCTCATTCTGGGTCGAAAATCTTGCACACGATACCACAAAATATGCCTGCCCGGGAAAATAGGCGAGGATAAAAACGATGACGTTCACAATACCGGCACAACTACAGGTTACAAGTTATTGCGCCATTCTAGTCATGCACGACTATTTTAGAACACGATGACGCTATTAAGCAAAAAACGAATAAACTTTACCTATACTGTTTCAAACTCGAGAGTAATCGAGAATGATTTCTACTTTGCAAGATCTAAGCCTTTTGACTCACAATTACCAGATAAAGAATTTAATTATTCCGTCAACGAAAACAACCCTGCCAAGTGTGTTCGAACAAATAAAAGAAAGCTACGAAGATTAAAACCATTGGTTACAATTCGAGGATGAATACGAACTAACATACTTGGCAGAATACCAACATGAAGTTGCGATTCTTTACCGAAGGTTCGAACGTAACAAGAGCTGTATAATATAGTAGAAGAGTTTATGATTCTCGCTCCCATTTAATGGTGCATGCCGTATCAATCGGAAATACATACCCTTCAAAACAGTCAATCAAGTCTAACAAACAGTTGCAACTGGACATTTTTTAAATTTTAAGCTCTACCTTCGAGCATTTACGTCTGGTTGTGTACGAAGCACTTCCTCCTAGAAAGATAGGTAAAGCAAACCATCTGAACTAGATGTGCTTCTTGACCAACTAGTAACTTGACCAAAGAACCTGTCTCCATCAACTCGTCCGACGTCAACTCGACATCCTAATTTTGATGTCGTTCAATAGTACTCGATACTACAGACTTCAAGAATGCGAGTGTCTGTGATGCTTCAAATAACTCTACATTTGAACGATATATCCATAAAATCAGTAGATGTACATTAAGGTACAAATTAGAGACACATAGCCAAGTCAGATGCCACGTATTGTAAACGTCTCACAATCTAGTAAAGGAACCCGCACCAAAGTGGTGGTTCTATGTTATAAATACGTATTTTGAAGTACATACAACCTTTTCCATCATTTATAAAGTTTTCTAAATCATCGACAGGTGTAACGACGAGGGCGACTGGAAATACCATCACGCCTGTCGTTTCAAAATAAAAATATAAATGCGTTGTCAGTAGTTCTTTCAGAAATTTCAAGTAATACTAGCACTAAGAGGAGTAAATGAAAACTTACAAGTAGAATAAAATAGCAGTTAACTAACTTAAGCAGTCATATGGATGCAAACAGAAAAACAAGGAATATGAACTCTATAAAAAACAGAATTAGAAACGTGAAATGAAACAAATCAACAAATTAAACATAGCATCAAGAACATTAGCAATGAGTAAATGAAGAAAAACAATTTTGCATTAACGCAATGCTAAACAGACAATAGTTATTGGTTATAGTGAACAACAAAATTGTGACAACACATCAACACAATTCTTTTCTTAAAACAATGAATGCACAGACGTAGAAAAATTGAACTGTTGACCTCTTCAAGCTTTTGCTAGCGATTGAGCTGCTTTATTTAAGATATCACTTTACTATCATTGACGAAACTCAGTTATGTCTTCTCGACCACTAAAATCAACACAGCTGCTTTTGTTCGAGTTATCACTACATCGATACAGCTGCTTTTGTTCGAGTTACACTACAATCAATACAGCTGTCTTTGTTTGAGTTATCACTACAACTGCTTTTGTTCGAATTATCACTATTGCGTAGCCAGTAAAACGGTACTGCAACTAAACTTTGATCAGTTAAGCCTAAACAAGTGCTGTTGTTCACGTCACTTGTCTATAAACATTAACGACAACCACAGAAAAATCTCATCCAGCTACGATTAAATACACTAATCTGTCGCTTTTCTGTAGTCATCGATTCAACATGGTCAGCCAGCTCAACCCTCAGATCATGCAATATTTGTAGTTTTGAACACTCGCCACGCTGTCACTGCATGGACACCTGTGCACGTGCAAGTCACAGCAAGCAAAAGATTCACGCCTCCAATAAATTCACTAGTCAATGACACTGATCAATCCACAATCGCTTTTCTTATCACTTATTTCCATAGGAAAATAGTTTTTCCCATGTTCTCCCTAAGAACGAGTTTTATTTCAAAACTTTATTAAAATTTAAGTCTTTGAAACGTTTTCAGCATTCACATGAAATCACATCAGATACAAATAGCTAATAATAGGAAGTGACAGGAATAAATGAAGGGCCAGGGAATTCAAGAGAGTCGGGTTCGACAATAAATGTCAGCCTCATCCAGGCGCGCTCCATGAAGGACAATTTATGCGTATTTCTTCGAAATATCCATAACGCGGAAGAAATTAAATGCGTCCCTTCATCACTCAGCTCTAATTTTTCCCAACGAGAAACTGCGAAAGCGGGAGTCCCGATAAGAGAAATATCGATTGAAGTCGCAAAAATTTTGGTTTGATCTTCCTTGTATTTTCAAATCGAACTTCATTGCTGAACAGTCTCCAGAAAACAAGCACGATAAGCCGCGAACAGAAGCCTGCTGCCTCAGCCTCAGTAGATCTTCTCGTTGTTCTTGCGAATGAGACCGTACTCTCAGTAGAAATCGGACGACTCGAGGGTCTTGCACTGCTTCGAGAGAGTGGCATACTGGCCTTGGTTGGGCCCGATGGGTGGTCCCTGATGATGGGAGTGGGAGTCCCGAGGCATGGTTGCAGTGTGGTGGTGGTGGTGATGGTGGTGATGCGACCCACCACCGCTGTTACCTCCATTCATGCCTCCCTCACTTTTGTGTGTACCAGAATGAGGATGGTGTTGGTGCAAACGCCCGTTCCTGCGATAACAAAGTACAGAAAATCACGATTTTGACACTTTCAATGAAAAAAAATAAAAAATGGAGAAAATTCACGCCTAATTCCGTAAATATTACCTTACATTGAAAAGACTACGAGCATAGGAACATTGGCAAAAAGTTTACACTTCAGTAGGAGTTTTTTCAAACGACATGAACTCATCCACAATAAGATGACAAGAAAAAATTATAAAGTGTCAACCTGAAGTTAAAATTTGACCCACGTCCAGATTCTTACAACTAGAGCAGCTCATCGGGAATAAATCGCTCAAAACGCTCCTGAAGAACGCTATGGACGCTGAAGTGGAATAGAACAGAATAAAGCAATAGGAACGAGCCGTTCGGCCCGTTCTTGGGTTGATACCCAAGAATGAATAACGTAGTTAGCTACTGGCCTAGAGAGCTTAGGCGTTCTACCTACCTCAGAAACACCGTTCCCAAACTACACACATAGTTCTCCTCTAGGTACACAAAACTCGTTAACAGGATGCATCAAGTCGGGAAAAATTATTATAAACAGGGGACAGGAAATGAAAAAAAGAAAGAGCCACATAAGGGACGAGCTTGAAAAAATTTGGGGGATCACGTGGCAATACATACAGGTAGGTCAATCGCAGTCACTTCACTGGATATCTGAATTCGTATTCAGCGGAACATGGATCAACTGATTGAGGGCTAATTCGTGAACGAAACTCAATGAAGAAATTACATGCGTTAAAAACAAACCCAGCTAATGATTGGAATAAATAGCGAAGTAAACTCTTCCTCACATAATGAAACTTAATCTGCAATAAGTGATACAAAAACAAAGGTTCTCATATAAAGTTGAATGGCTTTTGTCATATTGCCATCGCACGGAAATCACGCAGATGGTCTGTAAAGCAAACGCTGACCCCCACACCACCCTTGCTTCTGACTGATCTCAAGCCATTCACTCCCCATACTTAATAAGAGACAACTTAACATTGGGACAAAAATTGAACAGCAGGGTTAAAATGGGCTGATTAAGATACAGATAACACTAGGATTACTAATAATTTAATCTCATATAGGAGTTATGGCTCACGTTCGTTTGATTTTCAAGCGCACCCACATGCTACAAAAGAATCTTGAGCAAACTTGATACTTATTTTTCAGTAAGTACATGAAAATGTGGAGAATTAAAAAAAAATTATCTAAACAATCAAGTGGAAGAGGAATTTTGAGAAATTCTAATATAATTTAGTGTAATATTGAAGTGGACTGTAGAGGGAAAATTTGGCCTTATTCAACTATAATTGCACCAGTCCTCCAGAGCCATGCTCTGACAGTCCAACACAACCGTACCAGTCCTGAAGAGATACGTTCAGACTCCACAAGGTATAAACAACATACTAAGTCCCTATCTCGCCCAGGTCACTTCCCGAGTTCTTGAACTCACTACTCTGCTAATATTCTAAAGAAGTTAGTCCCAAACTGGGGGAAATTTCACTCTGGGGAAAATTTTGAAGCTAACAGGCAAGAATAATTACACTGCCTACAAGCATTAAAATAATCTTAGATGTAGTTTCTCATGTCTGAAGCTATGTGGTTAGTTCTTACTAACAGCTCTCTATCCACTTTGCTATGTAACTATATCTTCATCAGTATATCTTTAAATTTTAAAAATAAATTAGTAAATGGTCACAGTGTGTTTTAACTACTCTTCCCCTCGTACATATGAAGGAGGAAATCTGGATGGCGGAACTGGGTGCAGGGGGAAATTTGGATAGCTGAACTGGGTGCAGGGGGAAATTTGGATAGCTGAACTGGCTGCAGGGGGAAACGACAGAAAAAAGACTGGGGACCATTGGCCTAAAGTATAGCAAGAATATACTCGGGCCCCATAAACACAACGCTCAGGGATGCAGGTGCTACACTGGTGGATAATTTCAGGTCACCCCCTGCGCCTCATACCTTCACTACTTCAATTCATTCAACTAGGCGCATATATTTATTGAAGATAAAAAACAAAGAATGACTGATTTAAAAAAAAAATGCAATAATGAAGAAGAGAAAACACACTAATTTATGCCTTCATGACCATTTTTAAATTCATGTTGAAGAACTCTCCTGCTTAAAAACATATTATAATTCTAACTGCCTCAGAACTATATGAATTATTTTAAAATAAAGTAATAAGGTCTTAATATAAAAAATATCGCACAGAACACTTTAAAAATTAATTTTATTTATATTTATCTATGAGGTTAAACCATGAAGACAACCCTAAAATTCAGGGAGTTCACAGTGTAAAAGAGAGAAACCTTTACCTTTATAGAGCTAGAAGGGTGAAATGTTTGATAACTTGAAGCAATGAAAGTTATAACAATTCAAACAAATGTTTGTGGAGCCAACAATAAATGAAGCACTAGAGTAGAACTTCACACTTGCATCAATCTCCGTAATTCCAGAGCACAAAAACTCCAGTTCCACCACCAGTAAGTGTTTACAATAAAATATTATTCTCCTACTCTACCTTGTCTAGTCTTTTGAATGAAAAACAAAGTAAATACCAGTGAGAAACTCTTCAAAGTAAGAGCCAATTGCAGCAGTAAAGGTATCAAAAATGAAGTTGTACGGTATATAAATAAAATTTCTAAACCTGATAAACGTACTTCGAGGGTGAAATTACCTAGCTTCGTAAATGGATCTCATTCAGCGGCGAAATTTACAGATCGTTCAGAAAAGGAGGCAATTGGGTAGCAAACGGAAAGGGAAACGCACACAAAAGGAACATCAATTACAATACCAATGAGTCTAAAATAGAAAAAATCAGGCCTAAAGTTGAAGAATATAGATCTAAATTAGGAAAAAATGGCCTAAGAATAAGAAAACATCAAAATCAGAAAATCTAAAAGTTGATTTCTTGTCGTCAAGACCGGTAAAGGGAAGACATTCACTGAGTAATTGCTGGAAAATGAGCCCTAAACGGTTAACATACGCACAATGATTGATTTGCATTCCGCGCTTCAGGCATTTTAGGTGCAAAAAAAAGGTTTTGAAGCACCATTGAACGAGCAAGCATTTTTGCGGGAAGAGACAAGTGGAAGCTTGCAGGCAACAAAAAAAATACTTTTCAACTTACAACGAAGTGCATCCAGCGATCGGCGTACAGCCGGAGTCACAAGAGAATAAATAAAGGAAAATTTGTTAGTGATGCTGAATAGTTGAAAGAGCCTGCATTTCAATCATGAATGAATGAAATAGGCTGTTTAAGGGCGAGCTTGTGAATTATAAAACGTTCAGGTTTTTTAAGTGTACGATGCCCAATGACATAGCCGGGTAAGAACCGAATGAATTTTCAAACTGATAGGAGAAAATATATGAATGGAAGAAATTTCTGATAGAATAGACGTAATTGACGGTTTGATTGCAAAACCTCACAATGGAGATCAGCATAAAGATAAGCATGTAGAGCCAGGCACCGCAACGAGACGCTGATCTCGTCATTAATATTTGCACAGACGGAAGTATGTATAGAGCAGGCAAAAAATTTTTACACTGTAAGATAAAAGAATTCTACAAGTAAAATCTGCGACATAATTACACTTTTCCTAGCCGCCCTATAAATGAGAGAGAATGCTAGTGATGACGTGCGGCATCAGAAGCTCATCAGACTTTGGTGAAGTCTTCTTAGGTGTAACAGAGCCTGACTTCCTATGCAGTACCGTCCCGGGAGGCAATAACGCCGCCGACCGCTTCAGCTGGTATAATACATTCGTATTTATAATCCTTTCAAATTAGCCAACTCTAATCAAACTTATAGCTTAACTATGGAACGAAAGATCCACAATTTTATCACTTTTAACCGTGAAATTTCCACAGGAACTATCTAGTTATGATATTCCTGGTTTAAACATCGCTGCCACAATAGATCTATCTCAGCAGTGATGCACGGTATTAAGAGGCAGTCCTTGTATGATTACAGTGGTACGCATCAATGAGGAAATTGGAACAAGTATCGAGTTATCAGTATGGTGCTTTCATCCCTGACAGCATTTCATGTCACACTTGTAGGTACTGCCCTCAATGTTTCAGCTGTTCACCCACCTACGGCCGAGTGCCCCACCCACTCTGAAACCCCATCAGGTATCAACGCAGTGAGCTCGGCCGTGTTTCAGTTATGCTCGTACTCATGAGACAGTGGTTTCATGAATACCAGAAAACTCGATTATATAGAGGTAAAATTTTCAAGGCCACAACACCATGGGCTTACACTGAGTTCGTAGTTATTTTTGTTAGGCTATTTTTAATTTATTGAATTTGCCTCTGTACGTTTGTAGATTCCATTGTATGAACGATTTTTTAAACGATTTAAAACACCATTAGTGTTTGCTTTTTCTCCGAGGTCGGGATAAATGGTTAATACTGGAATCTTCTTTCTAGTTTGGGAGTTTTTAACGTTTTCACAGATGAAGCACTCGTTTCTTTTCCTAGATGACGGTGATACTTGCCTTTTGTTCGGTTGTGTTACAGGTTTGATGATTGGAGATCTTTGGCGTATTTTTTCGGGGAGTTACCAAGTTTCTTAAGTGTAGCCGAGTCTTCAGAATTGTTGACATCATACGCTGCTACGGATTAAACCATTTTGGCGCGTTGCGACTCCAAAATATATATTTTAAAGCCCTCCCTCCTTCTCGTCGATGTGGATCTACAGTTTGAACTTCTGCTTTGAGTGAGTGGGGTTTGACTTTTCCTGTGTTGTGTTATAAGGTGCAAACGTTTCTTTTCAACGTACCAGTAGGCAGGCCAGCCAAGTCTGCCATTTGTCCATATATGGTTTCGTTAGGTAAGATGGATGTTGCTGTAGTCACGACGGCAGTTTGGCTTGTAGTCCCCGAGTTAGATTTTGATGAAGGTATTTATGGATTCTGAAGTGACAGGAACGGTAGGTATAGTATTTTTTTTTCTCAGTCTGTTGATAGTTTAGTGTTGTTAGTAGTGAACTTTCCAGAACCATTTGCAAGGCTTCTGAGAGGGGGAGTTTTTCTTTAACTTGTGTTAATTGTTCGTTTTTAATGTGTATTTGGGATAATCGCAGTCGAGTTTCTATGTCATTTTTCCCCACAGCGAATACAGGTTCCGACCTCAGTGCGGCAGTGCTTTGCCACATGGCCATATCATTGGCGTTGGAAGAAATATTGTGGTCTTTCTTTGCATTCAACAACAACTTCATGAGGTCATGACACTAGTTTTTAATAGGGTACGTTTTCCGAAAATAACTACGTAAGTATTGGTGGCTATTAATCCTGCATTACGTTTAATTGTTGTTCGTCGGATACCAGTGACCCCTTGGTTAATGTAAAATATACATAGGATCGGTCACACTTGGGTAAGAAGTTGCGTCCTCCAGCCTCCTCAAAAAAGGAAAGAGTTGAAGAGACTGGGGGTATTGAAGATAAAAAGCTTGCAGAAATAGTCCACAATAATCGTTTTAATTTAGAGACTGGTAGCTAATGATTACTTTGACGACTGCCAGTCTCCAGGATGTGCTTCTAAGGACAAACGCCAAAAAAACAATTCCTGTAGAGCAGCTCAGGAACTAAAGCCTCCTACTTCTCCAGAACTGTCCCCGCAAATCACAACGAAACCCTCGATAATTCTAATGCTGTAATTTCAACAGAACTGATTTGTTGTAATTAGAGTCTCACTTATTTACACTTTCTTCATTATCAAATTTGGTGGCATGAACTTGAAAAGTATTTTACTCAAAAACAACTTTCATCAAATGATCCCATATACATACAACAGTATATATAACAGTATATATATTTCAATGGAATGAATTTATCACAATTATGCTCCAGTGAATGTTTTATTTAGGAGACTTGATTCAACGCTTGATTATTATATTGGATACAGATAAACAAAAACTAATACCACAAATAGCGATGAAAATGAACTTTCCCAACATGCGGGAAAGTAATGCAATATTATAGAATTGTTTTGACTTGCCAACAAGTGAAGAAACAGAAATTCTATCATTGTTATGGTAGAAAAAATTATCGAAAAATTTCAGAATGGACGATCGTGATATATTTCTTCAAAATTAAGTTTTGCACTGACAATACAGTTAACAACACACCTTATTTTTACCTATCGTAAATTGATGAATATTGATACACTTAAGAAGCTGGCAAAGAATGTTTTAGCTATAATATCATGGATAATCAATATAATATACTTGAGATTAAAACAAGGTTGAGAGGACAATGCAGAACTCAACTAATTTACAGCCTGACACACTTATTCAAAACAGTCCAAAAGGATATCCCGCCTGTTTGACACCATAGAAGTGTCATAAGCAGGAAAATGTCAGTTAACCCTCTAACGACCAGCGTCCTCTATGAAGTCCATTAGATATTATTCCTTTTAGTCCTATATTCTAGAAGCTTCGTTCCAAAGTTGGGCGAAATTCCATAAAAACCGAGTAAAGATAAGAGGTTTGCACGATGTTTCCTTCAGAGAAGAAATAACTTGCCTACTTTATATAGTATGATGAACACTAATGAGTTAAGAGGAGCAGAAAACAAGCTTCAATCCTCCCACAAACACATAAACTCCAAATGTCCAAGACACGTACAATAACAGCACTCGCTAACGCAATAAAAAATATAAATTTGAGCATAAGACGGGCTGTTGATGCTACAGGTTAACAACAAGCAGCGAAAAAAAATGACAACAGCACGTCTGTTGAAGAAGCAACAACTGCTATTCCTCATAAGAGAAAGTATCCCATAACATTAAGACAAAGAGTATTACTTCAACGTAAACGCAGCTGTCTAATGATAACCTCCGGTGCTTCATCACAAAAAATACTACATCCTGAACTAATTTTACACACTAAGTCAGTTTCGTTGAAAGCACCAATAACTATTGAAAATAATACGAGTAATGCATTCAAATGTACGCACTATCAAATTTACCAGCTGCCAATTAACTACGTGTAG